>PVLD010026925.1:0-21463 GCA_004027595.1 Dinomys branickii
AAAAAAAAAAAAAAAAAAAAAAGGCTTTCTGATAGTACAGGAATGAGGGCATTAGGAGCCTTACCTAGTTCAGTGGTCCCACCTTGGCTTCATTTCCTTCACCCTTGTCAAAAATCCTTTTCCTTCTCTTTCCTCTCACATAGCTAGAGAGTTTTCTTGAATCTCAAGCCTGATTCCCAAAATCTCTCCAAGTGAGTTTATCCACAGGACGGTTTAAGTGATTTTTAAAGCCTTCCTTCAGTATTTGTAGTTGCAAAAAATAGAAAGCCCGTGAAGGAATGCAGTGTTCTAATTGTGGCCCAAATACCTTCCCCATTAGCTTGATGGAACAGATTTTAGGGAAACCGTATCTTATCAGGGTTCCCTGTCTTGTACCACATTGGTCATGGTACATAGTTAAGGCCATATTTGCTAATGCCAAAAACCCATCACAGTGACATGGCAATTTTCCATGAAAGCACAGACCAGTTCAAATACACTCAAAAGTCTTTCCAGGGGATTTTGGTGACATCTCTGGATCAGTGTAATGTGTTTTAGATTCATCTAGGCTCAAGGAAAAGGCCCTACAGAAATTTTGCAAAAGCAATAATCCCCAAGATCACAAGAGACTCTGCTAACAAATGAACAGTGCTTGCTCAGCCACTGCAGGCTAGGCTGCTGTAGACTTCAAACTCCTCTCTCTACTATTGGTAACTCAAGGACTTCCTCCTGCCAGAAGCACAAGATTGGCCAGTTCCACGCCAGCGGACCCCATGACCACGGAATGGCGCTACCACGGTGCCACGGGCACCACCACTCCATCAACTCAGAGGTGTTCCTACCAGTCCCAGGGCGGCCACGTTTGAAATCATGGTTTCAGGTAGAGGAGGCTGTATCTTCCTTCTTCCGCTCAGCCCGGCCTGGATAAAAGCCATCAGCTTTTCCACAGAAGGTTAAGGAGGCAGCATGTTAATGGCCAGATAGCTGCAAACCACTGAGGAAGCAGTGAAAAATTACAGCAGGGCCACAATGTTTTGGGGGGGCCTGCTCAGCCACCAAGGGACTTCAGAGGGTAAAATCCCTGCTCTGGTTCACGTCCCAGCTGCACCTCTTCCCAGCCCTCCGACAGTCATGACAGTGTCTGTGCCTCGTTTTCCACATCTACAAGGGGGGCCAACAAGGGCGCCTGCTCATAAGGGTGAGACGAGGACAGTGAAGAGTATGCACCTGGCGCTTGGGTAACTGCTCCACAAAGGCTGTATCGTTAGTATCTTTAAGGGAGGTTGTTTTCTGATCCTTAAAATTGTAATATTGTCTCACTTCGAAGTCTACAGTTCTTTTTTCTGTTTCATACAGATTTCCTTAGCTTGTCTATACCCATAATCTTTAGAGAATCTTCTCAAATTGACCTAATTATCATGGTAGCTTATTCCCCCAAAATAAGCTGATTTGATACAGAAATGTAAGTATTGTCATTACTTAAATTATCAACTTTAAGTTATAGTCTCCTTAACTAAATATTTTTTATATCTGAGATTCACCCAAAAGAAAGATAATATAGTTATGCTCACAACAAAACTAAGTTAGGAAAATAGAACTTAATTCACAAAGATAGGCAAGTTTTTGAGGCACACATCTACTCCAGAAATGTGTCACTTCAGCCAGGCATGGTGGCTCATGCCTGTAATCCCAGCACTCAGGAGGCTGAAGCAGGAGGATCGCTCTGAGTTCGAAGCCAGCCTCTGCTACAAAGTTAGTTCAAGGCCAGCCTAAAGTGTATAATGAAATCCTGCCTCAAAAAGACAAAAATGTATCACTTGGTCAAGTAATAATTCTTTGCTAGGTTATTTCTCTAGTTGGTAATAACTCAGTTTTAATACATTTTTAACAATTATATTTCAAGGATGTTTGATCGCTCTGAGTTCGAAGCCAGCCTCTGCTACAAAGTTAGTTCAAGGCCAGCCTAAAGTGTATAATGAAATCCTGCCTCAAAAAGACAAAAATGTATCACTTGGTCAAGTAATAATTCTTTGCTAGGTTATTTCTCTAGTTGGTAATAACTCAGTTTTAATACATTTTTAACAATTATATTTCAAGGATGTTTAAGGAATTTAGTGGTAATAAGAATTCCTGTTCAATATTAACTAATTGCCTGAAGACAGATATCCCAATCCAAAAAGGATTATGATCTCTTTTTTTTGGTCTTTTTGAGACAGTCTCACTATGCAGTTCAGGCTGGTCTTGAAATCACTTTGTAGCCCAGGCTGGCCTTGAATTCACAGCGATTCTCTTGCCTCAGCCTCCTAAGTGTTGGGACTACAGGCGTGCGCCACCGCACTCAGCCTATGACCATCTTTACTGAATCACTGGTTAAAGTAAGTGGAGCCACTAAACCCTGGTATTACTATCTACAATCTGAGAATGCTTTTCGTTTCACTCAGTAAGTTGGGAAACTTTCAAGGATAACACCTTGAAAATGGACGAAGCATGGTAGAAACACCAAACTCACATCTTACAAGGGGCAAAGTCCTGAGCTCACCAAATGGAGACTTAACTAATAGTATCGGTGCTAGTCAGGTGTGGTGGCACACGCCTATAATCCCAGTACTCGGGTGGCTGAGACAGGAGGACCATTGTGAGTCCAAGGCCAGCCTGGGCTATAAAGGGAGCTCAAAGCCGGCCTGAACTGCCTAAGTGAGACCCTGTCTCAAAGGCAAAAAATACTACTAATAATAATGGTATCAGCACCAGAGCAATCACAACATAAAGAAGTTCTGATAGGAAGAAACTAGAGAACAAGCAGTATCTCTAGCTTCAAAATCACAGATTCAGGCATGCAACTACACAGTACTCCTCTGCACTACGTGAAGTCAGAAGTTGGCCCAAAGTCCAACTCCACACTCTTGGTGTATGCTACAGGCCTTCCACTTCCTTCCTGCGGCTTGGAGTCATTCAGAATAAAGTCTATCATTCCTCCACATGATAGGCCCTTGAACACTCCAGGAAAGCTACTCACTGTTCGCCCTAAGGAAACAGCCCAGATTCCCACACATCTTTCTCTCCCAGAGTGCTGCTCCCAGTCCGCGATCATTCTTTCTCTCCTCCCAACTTGGCATCACCTGGCCATCTGTGGCGGGCGGCAGCAGACCATCCCACCGTTGGTTTCCCCTTCCTCGTCTCCCCTTCCTCATCGGTGCCCAGGAGAACAGTGTACTCAGCTAAAAAGCTACGTTCCCAACTCTGTGATGCATGGAGACCATAAGCAAATAGTGCTGTGCAAGACTTCCAGACAATCTCTTTAAGGGCAGGAGGCCCAGCTGCTCATTCCTACTGCCGGTCCTGAAGAAATGATGTTAGTGACCAGAGCAGCTTTGAACAATGAGGAAATCACCAGCAGGGCTGTGAGTGGGAACACAGGCACCTGGGACCCTGATGAAACCATGAAACACCCAACCAGCCTCCTCCTGCTGCTTTCAGGGAGAAAAATGCTCATCTTCATTAAGCCAGATGGAATCCCGTCTACAGTGGTGGCCCAGAGTGCAGCACGGTGTGGCCTCCCCTGCTCTGCCACAGCTCTGTCAGGCTGTCAACTTTCCAGCAAGCACAGACCCGAGTCCCTGCGGTAGCTGCCACGGCACCTTACACAGGAGCCCAGAGGAGGCACGCGTGACTCTGCAAACCGGCTCTCCTGCTCTAGAAGAGATAAGACGCAGGCGTAAATCACTGTAATAATTCCTGCACTGGGGGTAAGAACTAGAAGAGCGGCTCAGAACTGAACGTTCCCTGCAGATGGAGAAAGGGCCCACAGGGGAAGGAGCATTTAAATGCAAGTTTGTGAGTCCAAGGGGAGGGGACGCCTCACAGAGGGGACCAGCGGGGATGAGCAGGGAAGGAACTCACAAGAAAGACCCACATCCTTCAAGCAGTGTCACTGACACTTGTTTTCAACCTACAAAAACCGTGCATGAGATAGATTCTCTTTTATGTGAAAAAAAAATTTTTTGCAAGGTTTATGATACACTGTGTATCTATTTGCTCACTGGCAGCCTCTGCAGAGTCAGTTCAACTTCCCACACATTTATGGTGCGCCAACAGGCTTCCCACCAAATTAGAGTCTTACCACTCCACAAGAGTCACCCTCATTTTAAATAAATGCTATATGTTCCATATTTTAAAATACATGTAGAAGCTTGGTGTGGTGGCGCACGCCTGTAATCCCAGCACTTGGGAGGCTGAGGCAGGAGGATTGTTGCGAGTTTGAGACCAGCCTGAGCTACAAAATGAGCTCAAGGCCAGCCTAAACTGCATAGTGAGACCCTGCCTCAAAAAGCCAAAATTTAAAAAATAAAATACGTGTAGATCTGGGCATGGTGGCACACACCTGTAACCCCAGCACTTGGGAGGCTGAAACAGGAGGATTGTTGCGAGTTCAAGAACAGCCTGGGCTACAAAGTGAGTTCAAGACCAATCTAAATAGCATGGTGAGACCCTGTCTTAAAAAGACCAAAAAAAAAAAAAAAAAAAAAAATATATATATATATATATATATATATATGTATAAAGGTAACAACTTGCTGGTATTTCACTGAGCTGGTAGAAATGTTCCCAAGAGTTATACTCTGATAGTTAATAAACTATACATGTTCAAAAAATGTTGTTTTCCTTCTCCTCTTATAACTGATGGTTTTGTTAAATTGAGTACATGTTTCATTAAAAATTACAGCAACAATTAAATCATGTAGAAACAATAGAGTGTTAGCATTAAGTATTTACGAGCCAAACTTCCTAGTCAGCCACAGTTTGCTTCTTAGTAAAAAGCGGGCTGGGACAGCAGTGACACCCACCTCCCTGACCACAAGGCCTCAGTGCGCTCATGATGGTGAATGCAGTACAGCCCAGGCACGAGGTCAGTTTCAGTGAATGGTGGCTTTTATTCCCAGGATTACCTTCCCAGCCTCTCTTAACTAGCCCTGTCAGCCAAGATGGGCCCTCACAAGGGTGCTGGTGGCATTCTGCAGGGTAGGGCTGCCCTGTGTACTGCAGCCTCTCTCTTATAAATGCTAGGAGTAACACTCGGGCATTGTGGCGCGTGCGCGCGCGCACACACACACACACACACACACACACACACACACAGTTTCCAGATGGTTCCTGAGGATACTGAACCATCTAGGAACCAAAGAACATGTCACAAATTATACCCAGGTGGTAAATAATCTCGAACTTCCTAGCAAGAAAATTCAAGAAAATGCCACTGGGTATTTATAAATGTCATCAACATACGCATACATTAAGAAGATGTGGGGCTGGGGATATAGCTCAGTGGAATAAGCGCTTGCCTAGCAAGCGCAGGGTCCTGAGTTCGATCCCCAGTACCGCAAAAAAAAAAGAAAAAAAGAAGATGTGTCTAATGTTCCTATGGGAAAAAAAAAATACTGGCTTATAAAACAAATGATGGAAACTATCAAAAACAGTAACAAATAGCTGGGTGTGGTGGTGCACGCCTGTAATCCCAGCACCAGAGTAGCTGAGGCAGAAGGATCACCATGAGTTCAAAGCCAGCCTGAACTACACCGTGAGACCCTTTCTCGAAAAATAAAATAAAATCATAACTACATAATCTAGTGTATGATCTGAGATTAGATTCCAGGATACCCTCCCTCAAAAAAAGAGCAACACATAAAACTTTCCCCATGCTCCATGCTGGCTCAGATCTCTTCTCATCACTTTGAGGTTCGCAAATTCAGTTCCACCCATCACCTGCCCCTCAGGTAATTCCAGTGAGTTAATCCTCTCACCTAACCGACTGGTCTGCTCTTCTCATTACAACAAGTATTACCTTCATAAAACCGAAGTCTGACCATCATACTTCCCAGTTTACACTGTGACCCAGAAACTCCTTGCGGTGCTCTCCCAGCCGAGACACGCCCTCCCGGGGCAAAGCCCTGCGTCTTTGCCCTGCTCCATTCCCTTGCTGTGTTTCTAAATCTCTTTTATAGCAAGTGGCTGTTTCCACATCTCTCCTTCTGGGTATCACCAGGTTCCAAAACAACAGGCACTCTGCACACATTTGTGGCATACATACATCAATGATCGGGCTGGGGATATAGCTCAGTGGCATAAGCACTTGCCTGGCAAGCCCGAGGTCATGAGTTCAATTCCTAGAACCGGAAAGGAGAGAAAACATCAATGATCATTTAACTGTAATTATTAACCACATCTAGCTGGGCACTTTCTTACCCACAGAGCCTCTCAATGACCTTTCTGTAGTTTCCTTAAATACTAAGGGACTCTCAAAAGAGGGGGAAAAAAATCAGCTGGGCATGGTGACACACACCTGTAATCCCAGAACTCCAGGAGGCTGAGGCAGGAGGATGGCAAGTTTAAGCCCATCCTAGGCAACCTAGCAAATTAGTGAGACCCTGTCTTAAAAAACAAGGGCTTGGGAGTTAGCTCAGGGGAAGAGAATGGAAGGGAGTTAAAAGAAGAAAACAATGCCATGTACATGTACCAACTCCCCAACATGAATGTAAATATACATGATCTCTCACAAAGTCAAGTGTTCATCTTCCAGCATACTCTTCCCTTCCTGGCCTTCACTTAAATCAATCTCAATCTCAATCTCTCTCTTTCTCTCTCTCATCCTTGACCCAGAGTGCTAAGTCATGAAATTGCCTAGGCTGGGCTAGAATTTACAGCCCTCTTGTCTCAGCCTCCCAGAGTGCTGGCATTCGGATGTGCACCATCCATACCGGCCCTGCTTCCCTCTTCTGTCTTCTGAGTTAGAGATCACTAAACCCTGCATCAAGCCAAGCTTACAGGACACATGAAAGGGAAACTCTGAGCACACGGAGAAGCTCAAGTCCCTCCACAGCCTGACCCAGGGTCTGTGCCTGCAGGCCCTGGGACGCGGAGGACCAGGATTTCTCGGGAGTGAAGCATCAGGCGACAGCCTTGTCTCCCAGCACTTCCTGTGTGATAGGATCAGCTGCCCGAAGGAGCCGTACTGCCTTCGCTCTGAGCGACTTGCGACTTGTATGGATGGAGAATTGGACAAGTGGTTTCTTTACTCCACAAGAGCACAGCAGTGGCTGCTCTGCAGCACTGAACCAAGAGCGGTCAAGGACGAGTGATTTAGTCCCAGGGCCCCTGGCGGGCCAAGGGTTCACTGACCGCTCACCGCGTGCCGGGCCTTGCACGGTCACAGTGTTCTTTAAGTAGCCCCAGGACCCCGTGAGACAGAAGTTACAAACATCCATAGTCCAGGAAACTGAAGCTCAGAGAGGTCAAGTGACCCAGAGGGTACGCTCTGGGAAGCAGCCAGGCTAAATCTCTGAGCTCCAATTCACCTCAGAAAGGGTTTGGCTGAAGGTTAACTCTGTGCCAAGTGAGCCCTGCTGAGATCTGGGTCCTCGGGCAAGCGCAGAGGGCCCTCGGGAGGGCAGGGCAGGAGCTTCTGGGAAGCAGCAGAGCCGGAAGGCAGGCACGCAGCCAAACTTTACATTTACACCACGGGTCCCAGCACATCCGCAGCATGGGCTGCCGTCTAGATCTCCAGGGCAACCACAGGCATTTCCCCATTATAAAACAGAGTTGGCTCAGAATTTCCAAAAGCAGGTAAATATTTACTAACGCCTTAGAAGCACTTTGAATATTCCTTCTGGACAACAACCCAGAACATAAATCCTCCGAGTGTCCAACGCCTCTCAGAAAATGCAATGGCATGGTCAAGACTATGAGATGCAGTTGTGTAAGGTTCGGGCTCACTTTCATTGGAGACTAGGAAATGATAAAGTCATGTAGACTAGGAAAAGAATTTTCAACTGCAAATGTTCTTAAAAATAACAGCGTTTTAGTTGTATATTTATATGGCATTTTTAACATGCAATCAGTATATCCCGGTATTTTGATAAATTCCATCTAAGTAGAGCACCAGAGGTATGTGTTAAGGTATACTTCGAGCAAAGAACCAAGCCCTGTTTCACTATATACACCTTCTCTACTATTAATTTAGGGGAGAAGCATTTAATGACTTCATAATAAAAGTTTATCTGAGTGAATCACAGCCCTGGTTCTCCCTTAATGTTACCAGGTGCACACTTGCATTAAGTTTCATTTCCCTAAATCATTCTTTCAAAATGTGCTGAGGTGCGAGGGGCCAAGGAGTTTTCCATACAACTATATATTAAAAGTCATCCTGGTGTGTCCCTCTCAAGCTAAAACTGGCTTAAGTATGCTCATTATCAGAGTAAGGTTGGCAGGGAGGGAAGGAGGAGAGTAGGAGAAAAATCTCTTAATTTGTCATCAATAAAATAAATCAGGAATGAGCCCTTCATCTAAAAAAGTACAATTTACTCACTTAGTCATTTATTTACAAAATTGATGGAAATTGTTAACAAGGAGTTAATTGATTTAAGTCACCTGATTACCAGTTAATTAACCACACTGATTTAATCTTCTTTGAAAACATCAACTAATCATTTCCCAGGTGTCAAGGGCTAAATTGTTAAATAAAAAATAAACCTCTGTCCTCCTCTTCCAGGGAGATTTCTTGAGTGTGTTTTCTTTGCAGATTCCAATCCAGCAACAAGCCAAGTTTCAGAATCTTTTTCTTACATAGCTGTACTGAAAGGGCACCCACCCTTCCAGGGTTCTCTCTGCGATGAGAAGGAAAGCCAGCCACACAACCTGACCACCATGTCACTTTGAATTATGTCAAAAATGAACAAAAGCACTTCTTGAGTCAAAGTGAAAGGCAACTGAGACTTTCATCTGGGAAAAATGAGTTCACAAAAAAGGAACTTTAAAAAGAGCTTCTTGGGGCTGGGGGTATAGCTCAGGGGCATAAGCGTTTGCCTGGCAAGCGCACGCACAAGCGCACGGTCCTGAGTTCGATCCCCGGTACCGGGAAAAAAACCACAAAAATGTGTTCGCAATATTTCAATCCCCACTACCGCTAAACAAAAAGTAAAAAGAGCTTCTTTGGAGAGAGTGAGTACAAAGGAACAGTACAGGAGAACTGGAAGAGGTGCTGTTTCAGTCTTGACAGGTGTGATGATCACATAAACACGTACAGATTCTAAAATGTATACTCCTGTAATTCCAGCTCTTGGGAGGCCGAGGCAGGAGCACTGCTGTGAGTTCAAGGCCAGCCTGAGCTACATAGTGAGTTTAAGGGCAACCCGAACTACCTAGTGGGGCCCTGTCCAAAGGGGAGAAAAATTATAGAAGTAGGGGTTGGGGATATAGCTCAGTGGTAGAATACATGCTTACATGTACAAGACCCTGGGTTCAACCCCAAGCTCTAAACACAAGTGAACAAACAAAAAAACAAAAAGAGAAAAACATGGAAATGTACACACATCAATTTTAGCCTATGTTAATTTTTAAAGTCAAGCATTTCATAAATGCCAACACTCAAGGCCCATCCCCCTGAGAACTGTAACCTTTTGTTTGCTTTTTTACAGATAAAAATTAAGGCCAATCATGTCCCCCTACCACAAGGCAGTGGATGCTAAGAAAAAAAACACCATTAGAAAAACCAGAAATGCACCCTTTTTGTCTCTTGCCCACCCAGATCCCAATTAGTAGAGCCACTGCTTCTCCTCAAGAAAAATGGAGCAGCCGTCTTTGATCTGCAGAACCAATGTTCCAGGTCACAATGACAAGCACACTCAGACCTCCTCACGGGCAAGAGCCCAGGGCCCTCACGAAACCTCCACTCCTCCTCCCTTCCTCCTCTCTGTCCCTCAGTCACAGCAAAATGCTTGGGACATAAATCTGGATTGCAGTTGGGTTCGGCTGCCCATATTCACAATCTGCAGTAACTATTAAGGGCCACACTGATTTCTCTTATGGGGAAGAGGTGAACACGTTCCATACAATGTGCATCTTGTTCAGCTCCCTCCTGGTGCTCTGTTCTCTCGTCTGTACTGCTGGGTTTAATTATTTACAAGGAGCATCTCATTCTCACTGTCTTCCAGTCAGTATGTTCAATCTTTAAGCCATGGATTTTGTTTTTCATTCACTAGGTTCTCAGTTTCCAGTGATTACTTAGCAAATTCTTTCAACACCTCACTGCACCAAATATCAGGGGAGAAGTAAATTTTTATGTCAAAAGTGCACTGGCAAAAAAATTCACAATTTTGGTACACAAAAATTAACCATTTAAAGGTGGGCATAAAAAAAATTTTTTAAATAAAGGTTGGCATGGTAGTGCAGGCCTGTGATCCCAGCATTCAGGAGGCTGAAGCAGGAGGATCACTGCAAATTCAAGGTCAGCCTGAACTGCACAGCAAAACCCTGTCTCAAAAAGACCAAAAAAAATTAACCATTTAGAAATTGACTTAGGACATGGATATATTTGATGTTCTTCATTTGTAAACTCTTTATGACACACTAACCTAAAAAAAAAAAAAACCAGAATTTCCTATGAATGATAATCTTCATGGTCTAGAGAAATAGTAACTGCCAGCCGGGCATGGTGGTGCACAGCGGTAATCCCAGCACCCAGCTGAAGCAAGTTCAAGACCAGTCTGGGCTACATAGTGAGTTTGAGGCCAGCCTGAAATTCACTATGAGACCTTCTCTCAAAAATGCAACCAAAAAAAACTATCTAGCACATAAGAGATGCCTTCTCTGAGTCAAGCACAGACTCCTCTAAGAATTCAGCTCTCACTGGGGTATTTATTACTGTCTTCTAGAAGTATGAGAATTTAGGAATTTTTCTATCAGTATTCAGCAACAAAAACCTTTCAAAATCTATGTATCTCTGCTATCCCTGATGATGGAAGGCTGAAATAGAATCTGATTAGTAAGTATGCTTTGAACTAAAATGCATGTAATTATAGGGGAAAGGATGCTACAAGGTAACAGAACAGTGGTGCAGGACAAACCCAGCAGGTAAGAACCAGACAGTTCTTACAGAATATACAAGGAAGACTGAGTTGGGGGGGTTGGGGATGTAGCTCAGTGGCACTAGCGCCTACCCGGCAAGTGCAAGGTCCCGAATTCAATTCCCGGTACCCAAAAAAACAAAAAGAAAAGACTGAGTTGGGGGGAAAAGTGCACTCTTCTATACAAAGTGGTTTTGGAAAAGGCCTGTGACAAGGGAATCCTGGTATACTCTTAGTTCTGATTACATCACACCTGGAGCAACATAAAGTCTTCATCAACACACACTGAATCAATAAACTGCTGAGGGTAGCACAAAAATGCCCACAATGGGCCGGAGATATAGCTCAGTGGCACAAGCACAAGGTCCTGAGTTTGATTCCCAGTACCCAAAAAAAAAGAAAAAAAAACCCCACAAGTTGGGCTCAGAAGTAGCAGCCTCTGAAATGAGGTCCCCTTATTTTAACATGAGGGGTTTTCACTAGGCGCGGAGGAACCATGTGACTTACCAAAGGTACCATGTAAGAACAGGCACTTAGAGTTCAGTCTTGGTTACCACTTAGTAACCAGAGGGCTTTGGGAAATCACCCCCCTGCCTTTGCCTTGATCCTGTGCCCATACAATTCACACTGTCAGTAAAGAAGGAGGAAAAGAAATAGTTGAAAAGCACTGAGGACCGTGCCAGGTGCACAGAAGGCACTGAAAATATTTTAGTAATCGTTAGGGCTGGGGATGTGGCTCAGTGGCAGAGTACTCCTTAGCAGGCAGAGGCCCCGGGCTCAATCTCCGGCACCATAAAAACAGAAAGAGTAGTTATTATTCTAGCCCATTCCCCAGGGTCTCAGCCCACACAGGCGTGGGTTTCTCCTCCTTCCTGACAGGAGAAGGCCGGCCCACGGGACGTGCAGCCACAGGGCCCCCTCTGCTTGGGCCCAGTTTTCCTTCATTCATTGAAGGTCCCGCCTGGGCTCCCAAGGTTCTTTCCACCCCAGTCCAAGCAGCCGAGTTGGGAAGCCACTCCCCTCTGCGAAAGGAGCCTTTTGTCTCAAAGAGGCTGCCCTCACTGTGCTGGGTGGGAGGCAGCTTTCTTTTGTGTTCTACTTAAATACAGAACAACAATCTACTAACATAAGCCTGACCCTTGGCTTTTCTCTTGGTAAAAGTCATGGTATGCAATCTGCGCGGAGATAGCAGAGCACCATTCCGCATGTACAGTGTGTCTGGGCGTGGCTCAGACAATCGGCTCCTCTCCCTGTCGGGGTGTCACTGGTGGGGGGCAGGAGGTGGCCCCCGGGGGGCATCCAACGACAGAAATTGCGTTGCTAAGCCACTCGCTCTGATAGAGACAGCAATTTTCTTTCTGCTCCACCAGGATCTTGATGGGGCCCCGAGGGGCATGGGGAACTGAAGGCGAGCAATACAGGGACGTGGCGACGAGCTGAGGGTGCGCCTTAACGTCCTTGGTGGCCACGCATCCATCCCCTCGGCCTTGCTGATTTAACCCTATTCCAGAGGCTGGCGATAAAGCAATGAATAAAATATGAAAACCTCTGCCTGGGATTTACAGCTTACTGAAGGCAAAAAGCAAATAAACAACTAGTCAAGGGACTTAGAATACCTGACAACCAAGAAATCAAAAGACAAATGCTGTCAAATCTATAGGGGAAAAAGAACAACGCTTCGACACTGCTGATAGGAGTGTAAACTACTGCAACCACTACGGAAACACCAAAACACCAAAAGTGTTTGGTGTTTAAAACACCAAAAGCAGAAATTCCACTTGACCCTGCTAATCCCCTTCTAGGAACCTTCTCAAAACAGAGACATCCTATCACAGTGATCCCTGCACCCCGTGTTTACAGCTGCGCACCTCACAGTAGCGGAACCTCGGAAGCAGCCTGCACACCCGTGAACAGATAAAGAAATGGGGCATTTATAGACCGTGGAGTACTACTCTGCCATAAAGAAGGACAGGCAAGAGTGATTTGTAGGAAAATGAAGAGCAAAATGTTAAGTGAAATAAGTCAGACAAACAAGCTTAATTTTAATACCACACAGTTTCTCTTACATGAGAAACTCAAAATAGAAATAAAGAGCAAAATAAAAGATAGGTAACAGGAAGTAAGGACATCTTTTTCAAATGTGAATGGTCAAGAGGAAAGTGCGGAGGGGAACAAAAGGGGATGAGAAAAGAAATGACCCAGGCGGGATGGCGAACGACTGTAACCCCAGCACTCAGGAGGCTGAGGCATGGGTATCATTCCAAGTCTGAGACCTGCCTGGGCTATACAGTGAGCTCAAGGCCAGCCTGCACTGCATAGTGAGAGGCCTTGTCTCAAAAGACAAAAAAAAAAACAGAAAGAAAAACATAAAAACAAAAAAGAACTGAGACGGGTTATGTTCACCTAACTACTCCACGAAAAATGCAACCACTATGCAAAACTGAAAAAATAAAAAAATAAAATAAATCCTGATGTCAGGCAGTGAGGCACGGAATGCAGAAAGAATGGAGAGCAGGAGAGAGAAGTCAAGAAAGAATCAGAACAGGCCACACTGAGAAGGCGACATGAGCCAAGGCGGAGGCAGGGAATCAGCCACGCAGCCGAGACGAGGGCAGGCTGCGCACGTGTCTGTATCTCTGCACTCCGAAAGGGAAAGGGCGAGGCCGGAGGGTCGCAGATTCCCCGGGGAACCTCCTATGTAAGACCCTCTCTCATGATCAACAAGTGAAATGCAACGGTCTGAAGCCCTGGGCTCAGCCCTCAGGTACCACACTGCAGAAGAAGGCATTCCGCAAGGGAGAAAGCAGAAGGCGACAGCTCTCACTGCCGTGGGGAAGCACTGAGCTCGCGAAGGAGCGGCGGCGGGATATGCAGGCTGAGCACAACTGATGACAGCTGGGCCACGTGAGCATGCGTGGTCCCCCCACACCCGCTATTCTTACTGTCACACTTACGAAAAAGCAAAATCAAGTTGGTAAGGAGTGTTGGCAAATACTTGGAATCCCAGCTGCTCAGGAGGCTGAGGTGGGAGGATCAAAAGTTTGAGGCCAGCAAATGAGGAGGCGCCGTCAAAGGGGTGAAGGGGAGAGGAGTGGAGGGGGGAAGAGGGGCGGGGAGGGGAGCGGAGGGGAAGGGAGAGAAAAAACGTTTCAAAGATGACGCCCCCTCCACCCTGACAGTGAGTGTATTACAACCTGACTGAGTCAGACCGAAAACAAAGTTGAACCCCACAGGGAACCGGAGTCAAGGAAAACAGGGGAGGGCGAGCCCTGACTGCGCCTCGGGCCCTGACTGCGCCTCGCCTGAACTGGGCTCTGCCTCAGGAGGTCTCACTGACGGGAGCCAATAAATATCCTGTACTGTTCACAGGAGCCAATAAATACCTGTACTATTTAACTGTTTGAGCTACAGTCGGGATTTCTATTTCTTGTTTGTTTGTCTTTTAAGGAGGAAAGACTTACTTAGCTCAGGGGCTGGGGATATAGCTAAGTGGAATAAGCGCTTGCCTAGCAAGCGCAGGGTCCTGAGTTCGATCCCCAGAAAAAAAAAGAAAAAAAAAGACTTACTTAGCTCACGATTTGTAGAGCTTTTAGTCCATACTTGGTTGGCTCTCAGGATGGCACAGCAGACATGCATCATAGAGAACGACTCGTGGCAGGCAGAAGACAGCAAAAGCCACAAGGATGGAGGGAAGCATTTCTTGTTTCTTTCCAGTCTTTTTTGGGGCGGCTGGGTACCACGAATTGAACTCAGGACCTTGTGCTTGCCAGGCAGGTGCTGTGCCACTGAACTACAACCCCAGCCCCATTTCTTGTTTCTTTAAAAATAAAAAGCACATTCCACACCCTTCCTCACATCAAAATTAAACCACTGTGGACAAAAATATGAGCATTTTTCTCCTGCAGTGAAATAAAAACATGGGTAGACTCACATATTTCAGATAAAATATTACCATTCTTAAATTCAGCCCTTACTCAGGAAAGTGTCTCTGTGTTAATAACAGAAACCACAGAATTGTTCCCAGAGCAACAGGCAGATCTCTGGTGCTGCAAGACTGAATGTTTTTAATGTGGGAATCCAGGAAATTCTAGTATTATAACATTGCAGACACTTTCCTCTTCTTTTTTTCAGGTTTCCTCAACACCCACCGGGTCCTCAACAGTAGACCTGCTGTCACTTAATGCGGTTAATACGCAAGCAAGCACAGGCTCACTTTCAAAGCTAGGAGTCTCTGTGTGGTACGTACACGCACTTGGAGAGACCTTGGGGTTTCGCTGACCAACTCTGGATCTCAAGATCTAAACAATAAACAAGTCATGTATCCACGGTAACAGCAGCCTCACTTTCCAATGCACAGAATGGTAATTACATTTCCTCCTTTCATTCATTTCTCACTGTTTCCCTTTGACCTTGGAGTCAGGCATGAGCTGAGGACTAATGAGCGAAAGTGTTAGACTTCAACACACAACTTCAAATTGTCTGATGTGTCCCTTTCTGGGAGAGAAACACCTTCTTCGTTGTGGTTCAGTGCCGTCCTAAGTCAGTGCCAATGTGTAAACTTAGCTCTCAGAGTTCGGGAATGATAATGTTTCCATCTTCTCAGCACATGCCATTCAAAATGAGTTCCTGTTTGCTGTTTTCTTGTTTGTTTTCACAGTACTGGGGATTGAACCAGTCTTCTTCACACTGAGCCTTTGATGCTAAAACAGGGTCTAAATTGCCCAGGCTGGGCTGAAGCTTGCCATCCTCCTGCCTCAGCCTCCCAGGTAGCTGAGATTACAGGTACGCACCGTGCCTCCCCCCACCCCAGAAAATTCTTGTCTCCAAACTCTTCTTTCCCTCTACTTCATAGCCAAGGAGCACCTGGAGAAGGAACAGACTCTCTAAAATCATAAAGAAGGGAGGAAAATAAATTGCAAAGGAGCAAGGGACTCTAGGCGTGGTGGCACACGCCTGTAATCCCAGCACTCAGGAGGCTGAGGTAGGATAATTGTTGCGAGTTCGAGACCAGCCTGGGCTACAAAGTGAGCTCACGGCAGCCTGAACTGCATAGCGAGACTGTCTCAGAAAGACAAAAAAAAAAAAAAAAGGAGCAAGGGCTTAACAGTCACAGAAAAATGAAATCAAAAGCTCCTATATTCTGATTGCTCAGCTCAATTTTCCAGAACTTCCTGGTCTATCACAAAGGTCTGCTCCAAGCGAGAAAACTTTAAGCTCCAAATAAACCTTCCAGAAGTCTTTCCTTCTCCTGTTCCCTTTCTAAACCTACAGCCGCAGCGTGGTTCCCTGAATACAGGGCATCATGTCTTTTAACTTTATATTTCTAACACTTTTTCAGGGTCCTGCTATGTAGTTCAGGCTAGTCTTGAACTCAGTATGTAGCCCAGGTTGGTCCTGAACTCAGGGATATTGTGCCTCAGCCTCCTGGGTGCAGAGATGACGGGTGTGCACCACCATGCCCGGCTTATGTCCCAAACACTTTTCTCCCTTCATCCTAAGAGGAATTTCTACAGTCTCTTCAAGTTTGTCTTCCCATGCAAAATAAAATCGCATCAGCTGCCCTTTGCTAGTGCCAAAGTGCACCAGGCAGCACTGTTCACCCTTCTGCTGCAGCTCTCCCCAGCTCCCTGCACGCTGCGACAAAGGAATGCCTCCCATCATGCACACAGCTATCAGTGGCCCGGGGAACGCGTGACCCAGGGAAGCCCCGCGGGCCAAGTGAGACTACTGCTGGCAGCACGCACTTGCTCTCCCAGTGGACAGGACAGGATGTGGCTCCGAAGCCCCTGAGAGCCCTTCAAGCTACAGGTGAACAGGTTGGAGAATGGTGTCATCTCAGCCTTCAATATCTGACTACTTCTACCTAGGAAAAAAGGCAGCCTCACACAGCTCACGCTAACATCCACACCTCTTCAGTTCTGCGTTTCAGTAGGTCGTTCCCTGGGCATCAGTCAGTTTAACACAGGTCTGTCAGTCACAAACATAATGAGGTCTTGAATAAGGAAAGCCTCTGAGGCCACTAAAGGGACATCCGGCCCTGTGTGGACATGTCGCTCTCAGCACCACTTGTAAAGAGCATGCCAAATTTTTAAAAAGAAGAAGGTGGCAGGCACTGGAAAAGTTCAGTTCTTGAAAAAGGTTAACAATGGTGAGTAGAAACCTATGTGAGCCTTTATAGCCTAGAAAACATTCCGCACTCACTGTCCTCTTTAATTGCGTGAGCGCCCTGGGAGGTAAGCACAGGTCCACGTACAAATGAGAAAACCAACCCAGAGGGCTGAGGGTGTGTAGCTTAGCAGTGCAGCCCTGTCACACACAAGGCTCTCGCTTCAACCCTCCACACTGCAAGAAAAAGCAAAAAATAAAAAGACCCAAAAACAGATTTAAGAAAACTGACCCAGAGCACCTGGGTAGTGGTACCAATTTCCCAGACAGCAAATGCCCAAGCTACGACTCCAGCCCAGAGGAGCCTCACGCTCTCCCCCATCATCTCCGAATACTGTGGGGTCAGGACCCTATGCGCGCACTGCTACGGCCCACACCAGAGGCTCTTGGTGCTGCAGGCCCACTGACCCGATCATGTTGAAGAAATATCCCAAGCCCTGGGGCTGACACAGGTCTGATCTTCCTCAAGCCAGTGAGATCCTTGCTGGGGTTCTTAGGAGCCAATGAGGGACTATTTCAGAGACTTATGTATAAAGGCAGGGCCTATTTTAACTGTGAAACCTAAACCCCTGGAGGTAATCGCCACTCACCCTCCTTCCCTTTCTGGAGCGCCAGTGTGGCTCACTTGCTGGGCCACTGCTCATCTTTACTTCTCACTGCTAATGGATGTTTGCGGAACACACCGTAGGTGGTCACATCTGAAAAACTCTTCAGGACCACAGTTAACCAGCAAGGCTATGGCCATCTGAGTTATGCCAAACAATGTTCTGTCACACTCATTTCCTCCATTCTCGAACAGGGCCTCACAGTCAGTACCTTTGCAGTTGCTCTGCAGTCGTGCAGTCAACCTTAAGCTCCTTTTTTGCCAGTTGTAGGGGCGTACATCTATAATCCCAGCATTTGGCTGGGATTTGGCTGAGGCAGGAGTACCATGAGTTTGAGACCAGACTGGGTTACATAGTGAGTTCAAAGCCAACCTGAATGACACAGTGAGACCTTGCCTCAAATAACCAAAAAAAAGTCCTTTTCTGTCCATCTTTTTTCTCTCCTCTGCATTCCAAGTCTTGTGTAAGAACCCTCTGCATTCTGTTTATCCTGTTCTAACTAGGACTTGCAAGATCCCCCCAAAGCCAATTATCATGACTCTAGTAACACAGGAAATGCATCTACATTCTTCATAGCATTGCTTTAAATTACAATACAAATTTAAGCCCAGGCATGATGGTGCACACCTGTAATCTCAGCAATGCTGAGGCTGACACAGGAGGATTGTTGCCAAGTTTAAGATCAGCCTGGGCTACAAAGTGAGCTCAAGGCCAGCCTGAACTGCATAGCGAGACCTTGTCTCCAAAAGGAAAAAAAAAAAAGTTTAAAATTTAGTGTTCATACAGTGCTTGCCTAGAGAACATGGACAATGATTAACCATGACCTAATAATTACCTCGAATAAGACTAAAATCCAGCCAGGTGTGGTGATACAAGCCTAAAATCCCAGCTATTTTAGAGGCTGAGGCAGGAAGCCAACCTGGATAAATTAGGAAGATCCTGCCTCAAAATAAAATAAAATTAGGCTGGGGATATAGTTCAGTACTAGAATATTTGCCTAGTCTGCATGAGGCCCAGGCTCAATCCTAAGGACTGAACCAAAAATAAATAAAAGACTGAAAACCTAGTGCTTTTTTTGGTTTTGTGTTTTTCCTTCCTTGGTACGGGGAATCAAACTCAGGACCTTGCACTTACTAAGGAGGCACTTATGCCACTGAGCTATATCTTTTTTTGTTGTTGTTGTTCAATCGATCTGTCTATTGTGACAGTGGGGTGTTGAGGTTCACCATTACAATTGTATTAGTGATTATTTGATTTTTCATGCTGTTATTATTTATTTTATATAGTTGGGTGCATTGGCATTTGTTGCATATATATGTATTTGTGTGTGTGTGTGTGGTACCGGGGATCGAACTCAGAACCTTGCACTTGCCAGGCAAGCGCTTATTCAACTGAGCTATATCCCCAGCCCCTTCCACTGAGCTATATCCACAGCCCTTGAAAACCTGGTGCTGTACAGCAGTGTACACTACAAAAACCAAAGTTCTTCACATCTTTCATGCTCAAGAATTTGAAAAGTTGAGCTAGGTGCTGTGCGCACACCTGCTCTCCTAGCACTTGGGAGGCAGAGGAGAGGAGTCAGAGTTCAAGGGCAGCCTGGGCTACACAGTGAAACCCTGTCTCAAAAAAACAAAAATAAAAATAAAATTGCAAAGTGGAAGCATGGTGGTCCCACACCTATATTCCCAGTTGTGGGAGGCTGAGACAGGAAGATCACTGAGTTCCAGGCCAGGGTGGGCTACATGGTGAGGTCAGCATGAAGCATTTAGCAAAACCCTTTGTTTTTTTCTCTCCAAAAAAAGAGAGAACATTTTAAATACTGTACCAAACTGGAAAGCACACTAGCCTACCACAAGATTATTCTCTGGCCTGGGGCAAGAGGCCCATCTAAATGTTTTAATGATTCATCAAGGTTTCTTTGCCTCATCTGATAAAGTTAGGATCAGTGGAAAGGAGTCTACAAGCTTCCCCCACAGAGAGGGTGGAGACAGCGAGAAGGCACCTACAATTAGTCAAGCAAGGCCCAGGAATGGGACAGATGCGGATCTCAGCTCTCCCAGCCAAGATGCTCAGCCCCCAGGCCTCTCGTTCCTCCCAGGCCTGCCCTGCTTATCTGTAAAATAATGCAAGCCCACCAGGCCCCTGATAGCTAGACTCCCTCACTCCCTCGCTGCGCTGCGGCTGTAAAGTTTCTATACAAAACAGGCACAGGATTGAGGGAGTGCAGGCAGAAGCCCTGTGGAGGCCAGAGAAGCACTTCAAAGAACAAATGGAAGAAACTGCTGTGAAAGAAAGCAGCACCGAGGCAGCAGAGATGATGGAGCAAAAGTATAGCGTGTCAGTGGTCCCTGTTCCACAAGCCTTTCAGACACCAACGGCAAGAAGAAACTATCATGAAAGCTAACACTAACTCCTAAGGACATTAACAAATTTTTATTGGATTAAGTAACCTCATTTAGAGTCGATACAATTTTCTCAAAAAAAAGTTAAGGAGCCACACATGGTAGCACAGACCTATGCTTCCAGCTCCTAGGGAGCTGAGGCAGGAGGATCACAAGTTCCAAGGTCAGCCTGAGTAATTTAGCAAGACTCTCAAAATAAAACTTCAAAAAGGGCTATAGGGAGGGGAGGAAGCTCAAGAGTGCCTCTGTGTTCAATTCCTGGTACTGCAAACCCCCACCCCGCCCCCAAAAATCTTGTTTTTTGAGACAAGGTTCAGGCTGGCTTTAAACTCACTGTATAGGCCAGGCTGGCTCGAACTCCTGGCAATCCTCCTGCCTCAGCCTCCTAAATTCTGGGATTACAGGCATACAACACCACGCCCAGTCCAAAAATCTTTATAGAGTATATTCTAGAGTCTGGGAATTTCTCAAAGAACTGTTAGTGAAAAACACTTACAGATTTTTCTATGTACATTTAAAAACTGGAAATATGGGGGCCAGGAATATTGCTCAATGGCACGAGCACCTGCCTGGCAAGCACAAGGTCCTGAGTTCGATTCCCAGTACCAAAAAATAAAATTTAAAAACTGGAAATATGATTATTGCTGCAAAGGAGCATGTTAAAGTGTTGATAAATGTAATAAAGGAAGCCAGGCCTGGTGGCACATGCCTATAATCCCAGCACTTGGGAGGCTGAGCCAGGAGGGTCACTGTGAGTTTGAGGCCAGTCTTGGCTATATAGTGACTTGAAGGGCAGCCTGAACTACATATTGAAATCCTGGCTCAAAATAAATAAATAAATATAATAATAATAATTGCTATTATTTTCATTGTCTATTTGCTTTATACCATGGTAAGCACTTACGTATTGTATCTCTTTATGGTCACAAAAATGTCCTGAGATGAACTCTGTCATTATCATGCCAATTTTTCAGTTAACCCATCTGAGTCATGTAAAGTAGGACCAGGGATATAGCTCAGTGGCACAAGTGCATGCCTGGCAAACGCAAGGGCGTGAGTTCAATTCCTGGTGTCAAAAAAAAAAAAAAAGTGAAGTGACTTCTCCAAGATTATATGCTAGGAAATAGTGAAGCCACAACTCAGCCTGGCTTCAGAGTTCCGGCACTCTCAATTTTTTTTTTCTTGAAAAGTATTGTGCAAAACAGGAAGAGATGCAAATAATTTTAACTATATAGACATAGAATTTCTTAAAAGTAAAAAAAAAAACACTGAGAGATCTTTTCCAATTCCTAGCGAGGCGAAGTTTGCAGTGGGTTCCTACCAGAAATGCAGTGTTTCAATCCAAGCATTTAGGATCTCACTGTAATTTGCTTCATATAACTCGGGATCAATCCACGAGGAATACAGAAATCTCCAC
>PVLD010026926.1:0-21476 GCA_004027595.1 Dinomys branickii
ATCCAGTTCTAATTCCCTACTATATTCTGTATAACTTTGTATTTTCTGTATTGTTTATGGCTTTTCTGGTTCATATGTCTCCATTCTTTTGTCTTTAAAATAAAATTTAAAAAAAAATACACATGGGTATAAGACATCAGCAACAACAGCAGGCAGCGTGGAGCAGAGCAGAGAGCCAGAGTAAGCAACAGCACAAGAGCAAGAGCCACCTGTGTATCTTTGTATAATTCTTATACAGGTTGTTATCTCATATTTACATTCGTGTATAGTGCCATAACCAGCGCATGTGTGTTTATCTGTGCTAAGTCACAGTCACACAGCTGTATCCCACTGTGGACTTGTGCTAGGCAAGCAGGGCGATATCCTCAAGTGTCCTTAGATGCCCCTGAGCTTTAAAGTCTGAGTGGTTCCCCACACCTCCTCTCTCAATGTGGACAGCACCATCCACACAGCCAAGGGCCCAGAAAGAACAGAGAAGGTGACTATTGTCAGGCCTCCCCACTGTACCCAACTGGGACACATTCATCTCTTGCCTTGAACACTGAAAAGTCCAGGCTCTCTGGCTTTGGGACTCCAGAACTCATGCTAGTAGCACCCTCTGCACATTCTCAGGGTTTGGGCTAGACCTTACTTTTGCACACTGTGAACATGAAATCAATTTTTACTTACACTGCCTCCTCCCTCATCCACATGTGTTCTCTAGGCAAAACCTCCAGTGCCCTTCACTGCAACTCAGCCTACATGGACTCCATGCATTCATGCTTCTTTCCATAGTTCCCAGCCCTGGAGAAGGGATGTGGGTTGAACAGGGCCCAGAAACTGGTCCATTTTGCATACCTTGTATTCAGATGCAGGTTGAACTGCGCTGGTGGTACGTCCTGGCCATAGTACTGTGACTGCTGAGAAACGTGACGGTTGGGCCCAATACCCTTGCCTGGGTTAGGCGGCACCAGCCCAGAAACTATATCCAGAATCTGCAGACAAAACCAGAGTGGTCCTCAGTCTAGGGATATTTCAGGCAGATCCATCTACACCTACAAAGTCCAAAGGAAAATGACAACTGCCACTGAAGCTACTTGGCACCACACAGAAAACACACACACAAAATCAAACAGAAGAATTTTTGGATGAATTCGATAGTGATTATGCTTTTCTGTTGAATGCAAGAGGCTGCCCTGTGTAATATAAAAGCTCTGGATATCCCTTAGGGAGACTAAGTTCTGCTACATTCCTTACCTGGAAAATGGGATAATACTGTTTGCACTATTTCTTTTGCCACTTATTATAAAGATCACAATAAGACAATCAACCTGAAGATCCTGGAAACTGTGCATCCCTGCATATGTTTGAGGAAGATAAAAAAGACTGTTGTAGGAGGGGAACTATTAGCAGAAGGGAAAGGGGGAAGGAGGAGAGGCTGAGGAGGGAAGACATGATCAAAGTACGCTGTGTGTACATATGAAAGTGTCACACTGAAACCCATTATCCTGTATAATTAAGATGAGATCATTAAAATGTACTTTTATGCCTCTTTTTAGCCACAAGTAGCAGATACCTTCAAGCCTTCCAGGACTGCTATTACCTATATGAGGTTACCTACTGCATACCCACCTCCTGCTACAGGGTCTGGTACTATAGCTGCTTCATAAATATCTGATAATTTAAAAATTCACAGCTACCACCAGCATTTCCATTTTCTTAATCTTTAGAACTCAAGGAAATGTTTCCTAAAGTAAAGGGGATAAAAGCATAATTCTGTGAATTCTACACATTCAGGTTCAAATCTAGACTCAGTCACTTAGTAGCTATCTAAGGATACGCCTTGATTTTACTGGGAAGGACAATAATGAGGTAACATGTAAAATTCTTAGTAGTTATAAGTATGTCTCCAATGCTCTTCTCAACTGAAGAAAAGTCATAACCTACAGATTCTTTTAAAAAATCATTATTTCAGTTTTATGAGTAGCCAAGGTGGTAAGCTAACTTGCAAAAGTTACAGTATCAAATGTGTGCCTTCTCTCCGGCCTAGCTGGGTGCTGGGAGATGTCACAGCACACACCGGGGCCTGGCAGAGGCATGTACCCACTGTCTCCCCAGCAGTGCATGCCTCCTGCTGCCTCCCTCTGTCTTAGGGATTATACCTTTGAGGCTCTTATGTAATTGTTCTCATTTGGGTCCCTCTGATCCGCAGATTTCTTTATAGATATTTGTACTGTAAAAGCAGCTTCCAATGTTTGGGATGGAATATAAAACCACAAGTTATGGCCATTATCCTTTTTAAAAAATTCAACATTTTAATTACCATAATACCCATCTGTTTTTTATTTTTTGCCAAGCAGGAAAGAAATAGAGCATATATCCTAGTCTCTAAAAATGCAAACCACTTGGATTCTGCAGCGCTCACAGTGTTTCCTTCAGAGTGCGCTAATTACATTTACCCAAGCCGTGTGCTCCCCATTCCAGTTGAGAAACATCCATGCTGAAAAGCTTCTGCTGCAGGGAAGAGCAGATGGGGAAGCGGCTGATAAAGGAGGAGCTCCTTTGGGGGAAGGAGCCTGAGTACCAACCGCTGAAACTCCTTCTGTGTCTATCAGAGCAGAGAGGTGCGGACGGCAAAGCACGAGCTCACATCAAGTAGAAACTTATCTAAATAACTGGACAGGCATCTTTCAACAGGACATATATGACTTTGGGATGCCAGGAGATATTGGGTATTTTAACTGGTTTCTCCTCTTTAAAGGTCCTAGCCGAGCCTGATGAGCAACGCTGCAACCACAGTGATGGTTACTGTTATGTGCCACATGTTCCTTATTGTTAAATGTCTTTGTTCTAAGTCTCAGAACAGCCCTGTAATCAAGGTATTACGTTCCCCATGTTAATAGATGTGCAAAGCAGGGCTTGGGAAAATAAAAATAATGTAAGAATTAAATTGCTCAAGATTCATACCTGGTAAGTGGTAGAACCAGAACACAAACCTGACTCTGCCTGATTTGAGGTCTGTCTACGCTTTCTGCCTTCTTCACACCATCTCACAGGACCAAGACTGTGCTCTTTTCCACAGTGCATCACAGAGAATGCAGCTTCCAATCACAACAGGAAGTTTGGCTACAAGAGAAAAGTGTGTTAGCCAAGCGTGGTGGCGCACGCCTGTAATCCCAGCACGCAAGAGGCTGAGGCAGAAGGATCTTTGTAAGGTCGAGACCAGCCTGGGCTACAAAGTGAGCTCAAGGCCAGCCTGAACTGCATAGTGAGACCCTGTCTCAAAAAGACCAAAAAAAAAAAAAGAGAGAGAGAGAGCGAGAGAGGGAGAGAAAAGTGTGGTCAACAATATGCAAGGGTCATTCCTGTTGTGAAGTCCAAAGACAACAAGACAGCATTTCCATACACATGATTGCAACCATACAAGTCCTCTGCAGGAACAAACTGTGAGGCCTTCTCTGGTTCCCAATCTGTAGCGGCCTCTGCTTGGCGTTTTTGCACCTCCTCACCTCTGTGCCCTATCCTAATGAAAAGAAGAATCTAAGCTTGTGAACTCGCCACACACAGACTTCCTGGAGGGAAGAACTGGGCAGGAATGCATTTCCCTCGCCTGGGAGATGGAGCAATGGGCCATTCCTGTCTGGACCTGTCCTGGAGTAACATTTGCTCGAAAAAGGTAATCTATGTATTCCACCAAAAGCCCTACAAGAAACTTCTTTAACCCCATTTTACGAACCTCCATTTACAAAGGAGGAAAACTGGAGTGCAAATAAATAATGTATCTGAGCCCTAAAGGGCAAAGCTAAGATTTAAGCCCAAGTACACGGGGTCCAAAGTGCAGAACTTAGCCACTGCATATGATAAAAGGCCTACTTGCTAATGCAGTGTCTCATTACCTAGCAGAGATCTGCCCCCAAAAATCTAAAGGGCCTAATCAGGGCTGGGTAGCTCAGTGGTAGAGCACTGGCCTAGCATGTGCAAAGCCCTGGGTTCAAACACAGTGCTGGAAAAGATTAAAATTCAAGAAGGGCTTAAGGAGAAAAATTGGGGAATGGAAAATATACAGTGGAGACTAGGAGTCCTCCAAGTGGTCTCTGTAGAGCACAAATTTTCAAGGACAAGAGGTATTTAGCAAAAGGATATGGGGACAAGAGGAGGTTATTAAAATAAATTGAAGAATTTTTCTATTAAGCAAAATGCCAACTATCTTCAGAGAATTTAACAGTGGGATATGCACATTACAAAATCAAGGAGCTCTTTTAACTGGGTAAGTTATAAAAAGAAACTTAAGAGAGAACAACACACACACAAACACAAATTCTTCCTGCATTCTGTGAAGTCCCACTGCCAGGAAGGTAAGAGTACTTGAGTACAGTGCTACAAATCTCCAGTTCTCAGCTTCCCCACCCTAACAGCTTAGAGGGTCAGCTTGGATGGTTTCCGAACTTCATCTCTGAGTTTGGTTTCTGCAGGCTTATTATAGCTAACAGTGGTAGTTTATAGATTTCACAATGTTTAAAAATAGATAGGTGATAGATGATGGAAAAATGATAGATATAGATAGATAGGTAGATAGATAGATAGATAGATCTGGCTATTTTGAACAAAGAGGTGGTTCCTAGGTACCTATTCTGCCTCAAAGCCAAGGAAGTAAATACATCTTGGCCCAATCCTTTCATCTTGAATCTAAAACGAAGCCTGAGAGTGAGTCAACTGGGCATGGTGGCACAGATCTCAGGAGGCTGAAGCAAAAGAATCATGAGCTGTAGGCCAACCTTGGCTACATAATGAGACCTTGTCTCAATCAATCAAAATACACAAACACACAAAGAGCAAAGCAAACAAACAGAGGTGGGGAAGAGACGAGCAAGCCAAGAAAAACGGAAGTACATGTGGCCACGTTACTATGGAGGAGGTCGCCGCTCTCCCCTTCTGAGAACGTGATTGTAGCTCTCCCAGCACCAGACAGGGTAAGCTGGTGTCCAGGAGAATGGGCCGTAGAGAGCTGCAGACATGTAGACACCTCTCCGGGAAGGCATCTGAAGCCTCTGGTCCGTGTCACAAGCCACTCTGTGTATTTCCATAGCACCGTTCTGCCACAAAGAATACATTTAAGTTGTCTTTTTATAATTTTTAATCATGAAAAAGCTCAAACATACAAAAATTTAAAGACTAACACTATAAGGCCAGGCCTGTAAGGCTGGGCGTGGTGGTGCACACCTGTAATCCCAGAACTCAGGAGGCTGAGGTTGAAGGATCATTGCGAGCTTGAGACCAGCCTGAGCTACAACATGAGCTCAAGCCCAGTCTGAACTGCATAGCGAGACCCTGTCTCAAAAAAAAAAGAAAGAGACAGAGAGAGAAGAAAGAAAGAAAGGAAAGAAAGAAAGGCAAACACTGTAATGAATGTATCCAGCTACTATGAATTCATGGCCAATCTTGTTTCATTTTGTTCCCCATCTGTATCTCTCTTCACTATATTATTTATTTTTTTATTTTGAAAAGAAAAAAATAAATAGAATTTCAAAACAAGGTAATAGGGGAGTAACAATAATTAATACAGTGTGCATTGTTATCTACAGAGTAGTTACTCAGAGTACAAGAGATAGGCATGAGATAGTGTCCCAACAATATTAGCACAAACCTTTCTTTTCAATCTACTAAGGGAAACTAGCAGTATAACTATCTTAACTATCTTGTTTACGTATATTTTTCCCTTTTCCCTTCCTTCCTTTCCCCTTCCCCCATTGCAGGTTCTCTTTCCTACTGAACAGTTTCTTCCCAGTTCACAATATCTATTGTGCACCTGGGGGTCCTATTCACTCACTCAGCTTCTCACACTAGTGAGACAATATGGTGCTCACAACTGTGGGTCTGGTTTATTTCACTCATGAGTATGATTTCGAGTTGCATCTATTTACCTATAAAAGTCTCCAGTTTATCCTTCTTTATGGCTGAGTAGTATATGTTAAAAAAAAAAACCACTTTTTTTTTGGGGGGGTGGCTTTTTGGTACTGGGAATCAAAGTTAGGACCCTGCACTAGCCAAGCTGGCACTTGTGCCACTGAGCTATATCCCCGGCCCAACCATATCTTTTTAATGCATTCCTCAGGTGATGGGTATTTGGCTTGTTTCCAAGATTTAGCTAGTTCTGCTATATTATTTTTAAGAAAATCTCAAACATCAAATCATTTCATCACATAATTTTCTCACTTTCACCATCTTGCTGCCTTCAGCCACCCACTTGCATTTGGATTTTTTTTAGACAGCAACCATTCCTCACTCCCTGTGGCCCTAATCTCCAAGAGACCAGTGCCAAACTTCTGAGTGCTTCTCTTTTATCTGACTAATGAGAGTACTCGGCAAATGGAAGCTGTCAGTATAAGACAAACTAGAACATTTCTACATCCCATTGTGCAGCTGCCTGTTCCAATCTGCAAGCCCAGCCTCTTTCTGACTTCAAACAAAACTTTCCTCACCCTTCTCTAGAAGGATGTCTAGTGTTGGCTAGAAGCATGACTGTGAGGAGGACTAAAGTTATGAAATTTCAGGGCTGTGCTCCACACAGAGTAGAGCGAGCACGTTTGGAGAGTGGCAGGCAGGATTGCTGGAGGGGAGATAATTTCCAGCCACAACAACTGACCACATTCTGCTCACAAGTTCACTTTCTACCATGACTAGAGACAAAGCTGGACTTGGGAAAGACAAGCAAATCCCGCTATAGATGTTGCTGCCTCGCTGAGGACCTCAGGAGGGACCACATGAAGTAGTGGATGGTGTGGCTCTACCTTGTCCAACTCTTCGCAGGGATGAAATAATATGGATTTGCATCTGTAAAGAACAGGTTAAAAGTTGAATTTTATTTATGTCAAATCAGGTGAACAAAATGTGGATAGTGCAAATGCTACAGGCCGGGCAATGAGCAAGGCTGTTAGGCACTTTTTCTAGTGTAAACCTCACAAAAGTTCCCATTCCCAACAGGTAAAGTGAGGTCACACAGCGAGCAATGGAGTTAGAGCATGAGAACAAGTCCTGTACCATCTTCTCCTCGGAAACGAAGACACCCAGACCGGAGGAAGGATCGCACCGGGACACAGGGCTCTCCGGAGCAAAGGAAGTCCCCGGGGACAGGTACAACCTTCCTGGTAGTGGGACGACCGGGCACAAGAGAACCTACACTCGTGGTATTCGTACAGACCTGCCTAAATACTCTGTCAGTATTTTGATTGTGTTCTATGAGCCACTCTCTTAAAACATTCCTGAGGAATGTTCTGATTCTCCAGATAAAGAGACCAAGCCTCACACCCTAGCCTGGTTCAGACTAGAACTAGAATCTGAACCCCAGCTCATTCTAACTCCATTCCTCTCTACCGTGCCATTTTCAGAGATTCCACCCATATGTAAGGAGGCAGGAGGGACCTCACATAACCTTTCGGGAGACTGTGCTTTTACAGAGGCTCTATGGAAAGAGTGGTGGCATTGCAGCCAGCGGAGACTGGGTGGGGTTACTCTAGGCCAGAGACCGCGAAGGCCACGGCAGAAAAGCTCCGGAACTGACTGTGGAACAAGGGCCCCTGGGTTGGCCCAAGCTGGAAGTACAGGAGCAGAAAGGAGGCCGGGGATGTGCGCTGGCAGCGTACGGAGGACCTGCCCAGGCTTAAACAACATTTCCTTAGTTTTGGAGGCTAGAAAGTCCCATATCAAGGTGCCAGCTGATTCAGTTCCTGGCACGGGCTCTCCTCCTGGCACACAGATCACCTCAGTGTATCCTTGCCTGGTACAGAGGAAGCTGCAGTGCCTCTTCCTTTCTCTTCTAAGAGCATTAACCCCATCTTGGAATCTCCACCATCACAGCCTCACCTAAACCCGTTTCTGATGCCATCACACTGGGTGTTAGAGCCTCAACATCTGAGTGGCCTGGGAGCTGCCAGGGGACATGGTGAGCATTCATTTGCTAACATAGCACTGCAGTACCCTGCACAATGTGCATGAGCTTTGCAAACATTATGCTAAGTGAAAGAAGCCAGACAGAAAAGGTCATATAGTACACTACTCATGTTGTGAAATGCCTAGAAGAGGCAAATCCAGAGACAAAGAGCAGATTCATGGTTGTCGGGAACGGGGCGGGGGGATGGGGAGGGGCTGTTTGATGGGGGGACTGGATTTCCTTTTGGCATGATGAAAATGTTCTAGAAATAGAGTGCTGATACTTGTGCAACCTCTCTAAGAGTAATGTCACTGGGTTGTACAATTTAAAATGGCTACAAGGGTTTAAGTAGCGCTACCAGGAAGGTTGTACCTGTCCCCGGGGACTTCCTTTGCTCTGGAGAGCCCTGTGTCCCGGTGCGATCCTTCCTCCAGTCTGGGTGTCTTCGCTTCCGAGGAGAAGATGGTACAGGACTTGTTCTCATCCTCTAACTCCCTTGCTCGCTGTGTGACCTCACTTTACCTGTTGGGAATGGGAACTTTTGTGAGGTTTACACTAGAAAAAGTGCCTAACAGCCTTGCTCATTGCCCGGCCTGTAGCATTTGCACTATCCACATTTTGTTCACCTGATTTGACATAAATAAAATTCAACTTTTAACCTGTGCTTTACAGATGCAAATCCATTGTGACTACATGGCCCAGTGTAGTGGCGCACGCCTGTAATCCAAGCACTGGGGAGGCTGAGGAAGGAAGACCGTCACAAGTTTGAGGCCAGCATGGGCCTAAAACACAGTGAGTTCAAGGCCAGCCTGGGCTCCATAGTGAGACCCTGTCCCAAAAAAAACAAAACAAAAACGTGGCTACTATAGAAAAACTTTTTGCAAATGTATACAAGGGGACATATTTATAATTACTGCCTTACTTACTCTCTCGTCCCTGCGACAAAAATGCCCAACACCCACAATGTAGAGGACAAAAGGTTTGTTTTCCCTCACATTTTCAGTCCATGGGGGCCAGAAACAGCATGGGGGGGGTGCAGGCAGAGAACAACTGCTCACACCTTGGTAGCCAGGACAGAGAAGGGAGAGGCAGGACAGGAAGGGAGACACACTTCCGGGTCACACACCCAGGGACCCACCTCCTCCAGCCAGGTCCCACCACCCCACAGGGGTGAATCTACCCCTAAGCACAGCATCCCCATGGTCCTATCACCCTGCAAGGGCCCTCCTCAGAGGGCAACCAAGTTTTGGGGGACATTGCAGATGCAAGCCACAGCAATTACAAACTTTAGTTAATAGGGGGAAAGAAGAAATCCATTTCCCTCAGCAGAGCAACAGATTAGCAAACTGTGGTTCATTCCTACCCTGAAACACTAAGCAACAGGACATGAATGTTCATAGCATCACTATTCACCTTAGCCGGAGGCTGGAAACAGAGGGCTGGGGATAAAGCTCAGTGGAATAAGCGCCTGCCTGGCAAACACAAGGCTCTGAGTTTTATCCCCAGTACCACAAAAAAAAAAAAAAAAAGAGTTAACCTGCAAAGGTTGGAAACAGTCCAATTACCCCTCAAGTGATGAATGCATAAACCAGGTGTGGGAAATCCACCTACCCTGGCAAGCCAACCCCCCTTATCTGCCCACCCCCAGCTCCACTAAGCACAGGGAGCATGAATGTAACCCCGCTTCTCCAAATTCTGACTGCCCTCTGCTCCCTGAAAATAGCCCCGGCTAGCCACAGGGGAGCACCCCCAACTGTGCAGAGGGGACCCTGGGACAGGGGATTCTGGAGTTGCGAGTTTCCAGAGGGTCTAGAGGGCTGTTCACCCTGTGGAGAGAGGCTTGGACAGAGAAAGGTTTAGTAGAGCTCTCTACATCTTGGAAGGCAGAGCAGAGCCCTGGGTGCTCAGATGTATAGGTGGTACTGGGTTTAGTTAGCCAGAGTCCACGGCTCCCAGAAGTTTACAATCTAAGCAATATTCTATGACTTGGGATCTCAGCACTTCAGCCCCACTGAACATCGTGAACATAATGTCCTCCTCTAAAGGGCAGATTTTGCAGCTGATTCAGGGAGCCAGAAATGATGAGGACAGGCTTGTAACAGCTGCCAGGGAGCGTCACGCGCTGTGCTCCAGCAGTGACCCTTGAGCAGAATTCTGTGACTCTCGATGGTTACAGCAGTTTTATTTCTGGAAGCAGCCATGTCATTTCTGCCAACACCCAAGCCACCAGTTTGGCACACTCTCTCATACCCCCCGGTAAAAGCAGCCAAAGCTGCTTTATGGGGACCCCTGTCACTCTTGGCTCTTCAGCTTTCTGTGAGTCTTCTCCCTGCTTACAGAACCTCCTTTTACCTGCAGCTTCCCTTCGACAAGGACCAACGGGCTTTGTGCATCAGAGGTACCTGCAACTGGCCCACTGCTCTGCCCACCCCACATCCTGACAAGTTTGGAGAAAGCTTCCAATTGCCTGGCCCCCTCTCTCAGGCACATGTATTTGCAGACACTGGTCGAGAAGGCAAGACAGGCTCTCTACATTATTGTAGAGGCATTGAAACATAATAAAGTGTATATCATTGAAACATAACAGATTCTGTGTCCCTGAGTGTACATTACCCCAAACTTACACAGACAGACATACTGCATTTTCAGTTCTGCCACCTAGAAATATAACCCCTCCCTCATGTACTGCAGCTTTTTTTTTTTTTTTTTTTTTGGTCTTTTAAAGACAGGGTCTCATTATGCAGTTCAGGCTGGTCTTGAACTCACAGTGATCCTTTTGCCTCAGTCTCCTGAGTGCTGGGATTACAGGCGTGCACCACCATGCCAGCTTCCACTGCATTTCACAAAGTGCTTTCATGTAATTTATTTCTTCTCTGATATGGCTTTTGTAAAATCAGACATTTAATTGACTAAATCTCCCTTATCATAAAATTTAATGCTATAGATTTTTCATTACTGATTTATCTCGACATCAAAATACACTTTCATGGTCATTCTGTTTCAAATGTTTATTTCTGATACAGTTTCTTATTTAATCTATAAATTATTTAAATTTTAAATAATTTCAAATTTTTAAGTTTTCCCTTCTAGTTTCTTTTTCATTATCACTTCTTGCAACCCTCTCCTTTCTCCCAAGTTCAATTTAAGTACATTTAGAAGTGGTTCAGAGAAGGTCTGTGAATGGTAAAAAAAATTGTCTTCTTTCGCCAGTGAAATTTTAACTATGTATAGAATCCTACATTGACAGTTACTTTTTCTCAGCACTTAGAAGATAGTTCTCCTCCTACCTCCTAGGGATAAGTTGCATAGGGTTCTTTGTTGCCATCAAGAAATAAGTAATATCTCTTCCTTCTGCTTGTGGTATTTAAGATTAATCTTTGATGTTTTGCATTTTGACTATGAAGTAGCTAGCTGGTGTGTGTGTGTGTGTGTGCACATGTGCATGTGTTTAAATGAGGCTAGAGATTCACTTGGCCTCTTGATTCAGAATGATACCTTTGCTAAGTTCCAGAAAATTCTTAGTCATTATTTAAATCTTATCTGTTCTCTTTTTAAGTTCTTATCAATCTTCTCCATCTAACCTTCCCACTTATTAGTATGTCCACTATTCATTTCATGTTTGATTTTTGGTCTTCATTTTCTCTGTGCATATAGATTATATTCAGTGAATAGTATTAAAAGTAATATTAAAAACTGGTTTTGTCCATCTACTGAAGTTTTTAATGAACATGTCTTTCCTAGTTATTTATTTATTTATTTATTTATCTGGGTTTTTTTTGAGACAGGGTCTCACTATGCAGTTCAGGTCGGCCTTGAGCTCACTTTGTAGCCCAGGCTGGTCTCGAACTCACAACGATCCTCCTGCCTCAGCCTCCCGAGTGCTGGGATTACAGGTGCGTGCCACCATGCTGGGCTCTATCTTTCCTTTTTAGAAGTGCAAATAATGTTTTCACCCTTTGTTATAAGCACAATTTAGTACTTCTCAAGGTTTTTTTACTCTTTTTCTTTTCTTAATGTTTTGATTTTGGGGGCTGGGGATATAGCTCAGTGGCGTAAGCACCTGCCTGGGAAGTGCAAGGTCCTGAGTTCGATTTCCAGTACCCCCCCAAAAAAAGGTTTTGATTTCCTTTTGTTTTTTTTGTATTTGTTTACCTGTCTTTTAAAAATGCCTGTGGTCTCTGGCACTAGTCTATGCTGTAAAATCCTTGGAGCTCTAATTCCATTTTCAGGCCTGTTGGTTCTTGCTCACATGCTTCCTGGTGAGTTTTTAGGTTAGTTTTGAGATTAGGTTCATTTCCCGCCAGGTCTCAACTGAGAGGACCCTGTATAGTTTGATGATGAAATGTTCTCTATGATGGACAGGATATCTTGCAGAAAAAGGACTCCGGAGCTTAAAGATGTTCCCGCTGGAAAAAACGATGGAGCGCTTTGAGCTTCAGTAGGAGTGAACACCTGCAATTGATGGAAATGTATCACCCACATTTAAAGACATGAATTATGGGGCTGGGGATATAGCTCAGTGGAATAAGCACCTGCCTAGCAGGCGCAGGGTCCTGAGTTCGATCCCCAGTACCGCCAAAAAAATATAAAAATAAAAATAAAGACATGAATTATGATACTTTTGAAAACCTTTGTTTCCTTTAATTTGTGGATGTGAGATAAAGTTGATAAACACTGTAACTAGTGTAACACTGTAACACATATTTAAGTTTCAAAGAGCTTCAGTCCTTACTCAGGAGACTATGCTAGACAATTAAGCTTGCTGTCTACAAAGCAATCAGTTGTAAAAAGGGGCCAGTCCTTGAGATGACTGAGATTGAGATTGAATCATTTTCCCCTAACATGTAACTGCACAATTCGAAACTATTTATATCCTATATTCTGAAAATCCAGTTCTTTGGGAGCACAGAAATTGCAATGTGCTTCCTTTATGTGCAGCTAACATTTGTGTCTACACACTGAGCAACCAATGGTGTCCCACGCCCCTTCGATGACAACTGCCTGTTATCACTGATTCTGTTCCTAATTATCTAAGTAGTCTCAGCCTCAAACAACCTCCTACAGATAAACAGACTAAGAAGCTTTAACGTACCATAAACATCAGCTCTTCTGCACTGAAGGACTGATTCTCAGAACAACAGCCTACGGCATCCAGATTTCCTATGAATTCAAGAGTAAGGCAGCAAGCGCAGTGCATTCTCAGTCCTGAGAGACACAGGTGGGAAGCAGCCAGGCCCTTGTTGAGGAATCAAATCAAACTTTGCCGAGAAGTCCCCAGAGCAGCTCACTGTAAATGTCCTCTATCACCACTGACATAATCAATTGTATTAGCTCCTTCCTATTAATAATGTGGGACTGGAGCATTTTAATTAGAAGTCACTTGGAACCCTTGCTGCCATTTGTTTCTGGTACATTTAGTTCCTGGACGCTTGTGTGGAGGTTGGGGGCGAAGGGTAGTGTTGCCATCTGAACAGAAATCAAGCATGAGAACTGATTACAGACCCAGGTGAGCTGGAAACGGGAAAACAGCCACTGTCCCCTAAACAGGAAACCCCTAATTAGATTTTTAAACTCAGCATAAATGCCTCCTAAATTGCATGTTAAGGCAGAGCCTCGCTGTTTATTGATTTAATTTTGCTGATTCAAAAGGATGTGCTGGCCGGATGTGTCTCTGCAGGCTTAACCGTGCTGAGCACCTTACAGCAACAGCGGTACCCAAATATAAATCACAGTGCTGGGAGCCATCCTTCGCGCCAGCAGTGGTTGAAAGCTGGCATTTCTAACTGATTATTTCTTACTTCCTCTTGTCTTGGCCTTGGGAATATAAAAAAATGGCTCATTCCCAGGTCAGACAAACAAATAAATCTGTATTAGACAGAAAGTATATCGATGAGATGAAGTCCTTGCCTCAGTGTGACAACTCAGTAAGAAACCCCAGCCATCAAACAGTCCTCAGTCAGGGTGTGGGGTCAGTAAGCCTCAGAGCTGACACTAGGTCATGGAAAACACTTTTGGCAATTACATTATTCAGGACAGCATGGCCTACTTTCGACAACTGCATCATTTGAGGAGAGAAGTCACGAGGGATCAGAAGAGAGCCCAACAAGGACATACACAAAGGAAAACAGGCAGAAGTGCATGTACAGTGGGAGAAATATCTGCTTGGTAGAAATGCAGCAGAGGAAGCTTGCAGCACTTGAAGATACAAACATTTCATCCTGACATGACAAACTCTACCTAACACCAAAATGAACGGAGAGGCAGTTAGGCCTACTCAGAGCTGATATTGGGTGGGGGGAGTATTTACAAATCATTGTCCTTGATAGCTTCAGGCAGAACAGTTCTCGCAGGATCTTCCAGGTTCCAGAGTGATGTCAGCTGCCTGATTTTGAATCTCTCCCACCTTCTCCCCCATTTCCACCCAACTCACCAAAAAAACAAAATCAACAATGAAGACAAAACCTCACCCAATTCCGGTCTTCAGCGTTTCTAGAAGACAGAAACGACAACCTTCAAGTTATCTGTAGCATCGAGGGGCAAAATTGTACAGCTACCGCTACGTGCCTCCCACTGCAAAGCACTGAGGTGAGAGAGGTTTATGAGATTTCAGTAGAAGAATAAAGAAGAACAAAGGATTTAGACAAGAGAAAAGCACCCCTAGGAAGTGCAGATCCAACATTAAATGCTAAAATACTGAATATAGACCTACCTGACCTCAATGGTCCAGTTTCTTTTTACATGGAAGAGGCTTGAAAGTGTGACACCAGAGGGACAGTCCCAGGAAAAAATGTTTTTGGGGAGATATTATTAGAGATAGCTAAGTTAGTTAGAGATATTATAGGCAGTCAGATAGGGCTAGGTCTTTAAAGGAGTCAGTACAGAAGATAAACTAGGACTGTGGGTGGAGGTGCATTCCTTAAAGGCTGGATCTCAAGACAAAAGAGAAAATGACTATATCTACATACTTCCCCTAGGGATAAACAATAGTGAGTGGTATCTAAATGGATATTCAGTCACCTGGGTGGGAGCCAAGGAGAGCTCCTGGCCCAGCCCTTCCAGGAAAGTCCCTTGTTCCTTGGGTGCACCCTTGCTATGTGGCTTGCTTCCCCACCAGATCAATGTTATCTAAGCCACTATACTTATAACCTTATTAGTTAATCATAGTTTTGTCCCACCTGATACCCACCTCATTATTTTGCTCCATAAATCTTCCCCTTAAAAGTGGAATCTATGGCAACACACTTTCCTGGTCCCCTTCTCTTAGAAGTTTTCTTTCCCCCAGTAAATATTTCGTGCTCTTAACCTGTATTGCTCCTTAAAATTCATCAGTTTTGGAGAACACAAACTCAGTGTATCAACTATCTAATAGGTTGGGAGTTATAATATGCCTCTTATATTACATAGGTTATTTAGGAGTCCTAATATCATCCCTGTATCAAAATCAGATACTAAGATAATATCAGATACCAGATGGAGACAAGACTGAGATAAAAAGAAAAGGAAAAGCCAGGCATGTTGGCTTGTGCCTATAATCCCAGCCCCTGGGAGGCTGAGGCAGGGGGATTGTTGCACAAGACCAGCCTGGGCTACAGTGTGAGCTCAAGGCCAGCCTAAACTGCACAGTGAGACCCTGTCTCAAAAAGACAAAACAGAAAGAAAAAGAAGAGGAAAAAAATTAAGGATCCTGCAGAAATAAAAGAGAAAGATATGCTATTCCATAAATTTCCTGGAGACATGAAAGAAATGTCTACCTCTAAAATAATAGGACACCAGAAGTCCAAAGAATTACTCTGACAAGTCCAACTTGGCCAGTAAGTGAGTTTATTAGGGGGTGCTTACAGAGTAGGTGATGGCTTTCAGGCTGCAGCACTACAAAACCTGCCAACCCTGCTTTGGTAAGCTACTGGTTTTATAGGTATCTTAAACTAAGGTAAACAACAAAAAAGCAGAAGCAAAAACAAGATGCATGGGAAAAGTTTTGTGTCCTCTTTTCCCATTCCATCCTTGTGAGGAACTCTGCCAGTCCCACCCCCACTGTCCAGCAGCAGTAGTGGATGGTCCTGTTGTGCTGCAGTCTGGCACACAGTCTCAGCACATGGCAGCATCACTTTACGATGTTTCTTTAAAGGGATGTTTTGCTCTTGTGGATGGGTCTTGTATTCCTGTTTTTATATATGCTACATTCACACTCATTTGAAGTGTTTGACCTGTAACTGCTGTGGCTTTTAAGCTCATCTTAGACAGCAAAAAAATATAAATATATCCATGCCTATTAATAGACTGTGGGACTTCTTCCACCAGTTAAGCAATGCTAGGTCAGTGGCCAGTCTTAAGACTTGGAGGACAATTTCACTGAGACAAATTGGCCTGGTCCTCTCTACACACTAGAGGAAATGTTGAGCCTGCTCTGCCTCATTTTCCTTTCTGGTCTGATCTTATACTCATGAGGACAATCTTGGCTCTTCAGATTACCCATTCTCGCCCTTCCAGTCTAGAGTGACAATTCAGGGGCACATTATTTAAAAAAATCACCATGAGAGTGAGGAGAGAAGACTTCCTTTCTCTGATCTTATTAATAGCTGATATTTTCCTGCCACTTTGTACTTTCCTTCTTGGAGGCATATTAGACTTAAAAAAAAAAACTTTGATAATAAACTGTGGGCTTTAAAACCTTTCTTGTAAACTTATAAAGTGTTCAGTAATGATTTTGGCACCAAATCCTCCCTGACTTTTCCCTTGCTGACCCCTTCCCACCACTGTCCTTTGCATTTGCCTTGAGACATGTACCCAGGGGCCCTGCCAGAAGCTGCTACACACTAGCCTCTATGCACCAGCTTCCCCAACTGTGCACCACCCACCTGTACACCAGTCCCAGGCTGGGAGTCCCAGACTGCATGACCCTAGTGCCAACACCTATGCCCAGAATGCCCAGCCTGCCCTACCCAGAGCCCACTTACCACTCTCATAGCCCTGGCAACATGACACAGCAGACACACGTGCCACCATAAAAGCAATGATCCAACACAGCGGGCTCACAGTGCCTGAGCAAACAGCCTTCAGTCTGCACCCATGTGGGAGCCCAACCCTGGTAAGAAAAACGCAAATCTGAATGACAAGTCCCCTTACTCTATCTTTTGCCACAGGACTCCAAGCACAGCAGGCCATGCTCCTCACCACTCCTGCCACGGCAGCCCCTAGCCAGCCTACACTGTGCCACCTGCTAACCTTTGAGCGCCAGGGTCCCTCCCTGTGCTGCCACATTGTGGCTATCTGCCTCCACTAGCAAACTCATCCACGCCCAGCCCAAGCCCACCCAGAGCCACCTTGTAAAGGCACACTCAGTTACGAGGCTCAGGCTCCTGCTGCTGCTCTAACCTTCCGTCATACACTCTCCCACCTCTAAAGCTTACAACAACAGTTTGTTTTTTTTTAATCAGGACAACAGCTACAAAAATAATTTGTACTTGTGCTTTACATCTGCAAACTAAAACTGATACAACTAATCTCTTCTCATTTGGGTATTCAACAACTAAAGTTTAGAGACCAGCACTAGACAGATACCTGGGCTAAGAGGACAGCCAATGTTTTGACCCTGGCCCTTCAAGGTCAACAGACACCCAAAACATGAGAGAATCTTTTCTACAGGATCCTACAACTCTGGTTAGTTACTCAATTTCCTAAGCAAGACAGGGATCAGTAAGATGCGCAGTGTGCCAAGGAGGCTCACCAAGACATGGGCAAGCAAGACCGTGACCCATCCTGGCAGCTGACACTGACGGAGTAGCTGAGGGGTTCTACACATGGTTCCAAGAACAGTGCCTAAAGAGGTTTACCTGACATTGATTAGCATAGGTCTCACTTTAACTTGGTCTTAAACACCCAGCAGAGAAGTATAATAAGAAAATACTGATAAGCTTTTGTCATCTGTCTGTATGCTCTCCAAAATAACAGTTCTCCACTGTAAAAGGTACCATGACTGTTCTCTCCCTCTCCTAAATTAAAAAAGTGTATATTAAAAAGACAAGCTGTGCTCTAAAGTCAGATGACATCAGACATTCTAACACAAAAAAATTACCTGTGCCATTATAAGAGCTAAACACTGTATATACATTCCTAATGCTTCTAATGTTTCCATGGCCATTCAAGATATTAGATAGCAGGTCAAGGCCATATCAGATTGTAAAAATCCCTAAACCTTCTCCTTAGCCTCCTTATAAAAGGCTATCACTGGGTCTTGCTCGTAAAGCATTTCTTGGCTGTATTCATAACAGTCTTGTCAATTTTATTGTTTGGGCCATACTTACTTGTTTCTTTGGCCTTGTTTATGCAACTGTGGCCATAGATGCATCAGCTAAAAGCCAGGCCTCATGATCAACAAAAACCAGGTCTATGTATTCCCCACAGGGTGAGATGAATGCTAACACCAGGGTTAATAAAGTCCAGACAGACATTGTCATCTAAACAGATAGCCAAGACCCCAGATCATTACCTCCCTGGAAAAGGCCTGTAATCTTTCTGTATACACTCACTATATGACTTACTTCTGGTTAAACCAGTGTCACCTAAACAGCCCACAGGACCCCTTCTGTCAGGCCAGCCTTCTCTTCTTTCCTTCTCAGGCCTCACCCAAAGCACCCATCACCTCCCCAAGACAAACCAGAGGGTCTGAACCATAGAGTCTGGGATACCTCCTCCCTTTCCCTGGCTCTCAATCAACACCTCTCATCATCCCACTAAAACCACATCACCCCGAACTTCCAGGAAGATAGCGAGCAGGTGAGCAGCAAAGGAGGGATCCTCCCTGATAGAGACCCCCAGCTCGAGACAAGCTTGGTGAGCGCGAATGCCGGGACCTCAGCTGGGAAGTTAAAACTGAACGTGTTTCTCTGCACTGCCGGAGATGCAGTGGGGCGGCCCAATTTGCCATGGTGAGACACAGGAAAGCCTGGAGCGCTGGGCACCAGAGACGCTTGGCGCCGCAGACGAGTGGCGGCTCGGCTGGGTCTGAGCGCCCTGGGGGCACAGGCAGCTCGTCCCTCCCGCCTCCCAACCCTGAGCAGCTCGCCAGCGACTACGGCCAGAAATGACCTTTTTAGCAGCTGCAGCGTGGGGTGGTCTCGGAACCTGCGCTCCTCGGGCAGGCTGCACAAATCCAAGCACCAAACCGGGACCCCGCTCTGGTCCTGGCCCCCACAGCCAAGGCCCTCAGCAGCCTGCAGTATGCGGCCGAGGCAGCATGAGGAGCACAGAGGAGGAGAGCATCCTGCTCCCTCCCCCAGACCTGGAGAGCACGAGGAAACAGTAGCATCGGGGAGCGGCAGATCACAGGCATAGCACAAAAAATTGACACTTTTTTTTTTTTTTTTTAAATTGACACTTTGAAATCTTCCTGCCTGCACGGATTCCGAAACTGGTGAGCTATCTGCGCGCAGCGACCGGATCACCGAGTGGGGGAGGAGATCAGTCCCCATACCTGCAGGGAACCCTGGGAGGGCAGGGAAGCGGTTTTACATGCCCCACCCTGGTCTCTCGGTAAGGAGTAGCTCACACCACAAACCAGCATCTGAGCAGCCTTTTAAGCAGAACTCTCAGCAGAAAGCTTAAGGGACATTCTCCCAAAGAGAAGGAGTCATTAGAGCAGCCTTTGCAACAGACCTTTGCCCAGTGAACTGCCTGGGCAATTTATTGCTCAATATTTTGAATCTGATACCCAAAAATGGGAAAACAGAACAACAAAACGCAGTTTCAGAACTCAATCCCGCCCAGAACAAGTCCTGGATGTGAGGATACAGGGGAACTAGGAAGTCACATACCTGCAAGTTCTGAAACGATTGCATCCGAAATAAAGAAACAACTCCATCAAGCCTTACAAGACCTTAAAGCAGAAATAAGCCACATACCTGCAATGATCTCCCAGACAAAAAATGAACTGAAAACCATAATGGAAGAAGTGTTCCGTACACATAGAAAAGAAATAGATAAAAGATTAGAAGAAAATAGGAAACAAATGGAAACATTACAAGAGCAATTTAGGAATGAATTACCAAAAATGAAACAGGTCCAAAGAGATTGCCAGGAATTGAAAACTTACACTGAAAGCTTGCAAAGCCGCTTAAATGAAACTGAAGATAGAATTTCAGACCTTGAAGACAGCATGGCAGCTTATGAGCGTAAAAGGAAGGATCTCATAAAATCATCAAACACCCAAGGAAAATCAATGCAACAGCTGCAAGATGAGGCAAAACGAAATAATATTCGAGTAATAGGAGTCAGTGAAACAGCAGGAGACAACACAAATGATATAAAAAGAATATTTGCTAAAATAATAGCAGAACATTTCCCAAACAAGGTAAAAGATACTGAAGTACAGTTAAGCGAGGCATATAGAACCCCAACGAGACATAACACAAAGAAAAACACACACAGACATATAATAGTCAAGATCCCAGATATCGAGCAAAAGAACACAATATTAAAAGCTGCTAGAGAAAAGAAACAGATCACCTATAAAGGAAAGCCCATCAGAATCACAGCAGATTCTAAACGGAAACCATGAAATCAAGAAGAGCTTGGAGCAAGATATTATAGATTCTGAGACAAAACAACTTCGAACCCAGACTGATGTATCCTGCAAAACTATCCTTCAAATTCAATGGAGAAATAAAATATTTCCACGACAAAGAACAACTGAAGAACTTCATGAGTGCCAAACCAGCATTGCAAAAAGCACCAAAAGATATTCTAGACAGAGAAAAAAGAGACCACAATCCCAAGAACAACGATTTAATTAACCCCCAAAACAGGACAAGTAAGTAAACAGTCAGCAAAAGAAGGAAAACAACAACTAGTAAATAACATGACAAGAATAAGCCAACATATAACTATTATAACCATTAATGTAAATGGCCTCAAATAAATAGGACTTCCGGGAAGATAGCGACCGGGTAGGGAGCAGAGAGAGAACCTCCCAGAGGATTACCAACCAAACAATGAAATATAGCAATATGAAGACAGAAATGAGGACTTCCGGGAAGAAGATGACCAGCCGAGAGAGAGAGTGCGAAGGGAAGAACGGCTTCAGCTACTGAACCCGACAGAGAACGCCCTTCTGGGACAAACAGCGCCAAACCGGGCAGCACTCCGGGATCCCACTGAGAACCCCACCCCCGCAGCCAGCGCTGCGCGAACTGGAGCAACAGCGACCGGCCGGCGCAATTTCTGAGTCGGGGAATAAGCTCCATCGAGGGAAAAACATCTGAACGGCACTCCTCTTTGCACGATCACAGGGTGAGTTAAGTGCGCACTCTAACCGGTTTTTCCTGAATCGGGAAGAAGCTCAGCCCAGCGAGAGACATCAAAGCAGCTTTAAGAACTGCGGGATCTCCCGGGTGGGAAGACCTACTTAGGTGCCCCAACGGGTTTTGTGAGGGGGGAAGGAGCTCCACCCAGGGAGGAACACCTGAGTGGCCTATCTGCAAGAATCCTGGGGTGGCGAGCTGTTTATTCGCCCCGGCCAGGTCTTGGGGTAGGGAGTAGAAGTGGAAATCTCAGCAGACAGCTTAAGGGACAT
>PVLD010026927.1:0-21463 GCA_004027595.1 Dinomys branickii
CTGGGGCTTTCCCACGTCTCGCCCCGGCAGCCTGGTCCGCCCTACCACATCTCCCCCGGCATCTCAGAGAAATACGCCCAGTTTAAACTTCCCAGCCGAGGTCCCGGCATTCACGCTCGCCAAGTCTCTCTCGAGCTGGTGGTGTTTATTAAGGAGGTTCGCTCCCTTGCTGCTCACCTGGTCGCCATCTTCCCCGGATTGTTCTGGTCTTTATATGTTCTATGTGAGGCTTTAGAACACTGGTAATACAGGGTCACTGGTGTGCTCCCCAGGGCACATATTCTTTAGGTTCATTTAATTAATTGATGGTTTTATTTTCTTTGAATTAAAACAAATCTTAAAGCCTCCCCTTTATCGTGACCTTCGCTTTTTCCTTATAGGTATTACTGTTTCTTAGGTCTTGTTCTTGTTCATGTTTGTCCTTTCCAAAAAGGCAGACAGTATTATGTCTTGAACCTGATGTATTTTGTGTCACTCTAGATTTTCTATTATTTTATATAAATGGAATCAGTTGTTGGCCAACTTTTTTTTTTTTGAGAGAAGGCTGGCCTTGAACTAACCATGTAGCCCAGGTTGGCCTCGAACTCATGGCAATCCTCCTGCCTCAGCTTCCAAGTACTGGGATTACAGGTGTGTACCAGCACACCTGGCATTGTATCTCCTTTCAGAATGATAACTCTTCAGTATTTACTTATTATAAAAATACCCTTATAGAAATTTTGGAGGATCCAGAACTATAAAAATTAAATAGTTATGTAGACTCTAATCATATTCTGTCAGCACTATAAATTTCAGTATTGATTTTTAATTCTTTTTTCTCCACTACCCTTTTATGTACCGTAATAATGTGTACTATTTTTAGAGATTAATCTTTGAATATTCTAATTGTTGATGGACTCTGACTTGTAGTAGGAGTCTGATACTTGTACAAATAAGTCAAGAGCTTGTAGAATGCTGTAGAACATGTATATATTTCCTTGCTTGTATAGTGAACCATTTATTTTAAGTTTGTTATTACAAATTCCACAACAGCCAGGCATGGTGTAGCACATGGTAGCCAACACTTGAGAAGCTGAGACAGGAGGATTACTGTGAGTTCAAGGCAAGCCTGAAATACACAGTGAGACCCTGTTTTAAAAAACCAAAAAAAAATTCTCCAGCAGGGGTATAATTTTGCTAAAATGTTTGGAGTGGCTCTAATTGTCTTTAGATATATTTAATTATGCAAAGTTTGTGTCTTTCTTTTTAGGTGATCTGCTGTCTTCCAGTGTGTCTGCATTAGACTCCTTCACCACAACAGCACTTGGATCACTCACGTCTATTTCAGAAAATGTGTCCACTCATGTTTCTCGGATTTGTAATATGCTACTAGAAGAACAGTCACTAGCAGCAGAAAGTAAAACTGTACTGCAGAAATTGATTGTTAGTAAATCTCTTTAGAAACTTTTCAAAGGGTTACATTTCATGAATTTTCACAATGTTTATTCTTTCATGCTAAGCTTTGTTAGTACAGTGACAGATGTATCACTATGCAAGTATGTTTGTTTATATGTTTATTTTTATTTTCCTTAATTTTAGTACATGTTTGTAGTGCATTCCTTGGTAGATGAGCCTAACACATCTTAATTCCTTTTTTCATCCCCTTTCTCTCTCCCTTCTCCCATCTCTTGATCCCCTTCCCATTTGAGAAAGATTTATTTACTTATATATATAAAATTTGAGTTTCTTGTAAGACAAATCGTGATATTTTTTATATTTCTTTGTTAGTGAGATTGGTTTCAAATTGTATATAACTAAGCTTTTAAACTTTGGCGTTTTTTTTGCAGTGCTAGGGATTAAACATAGGGCTTTGTGCACACTGGGCAAGTGCTCTCCTGCTGAGCTGTATTCCCGGCCTGCCTTTTTTTTTTTTTTTTTTTTTTTTTTTTTTTTTTTTTTTTTTTTTTTTTTTTTTTTTTTTTTTTTTTTTTTTTTTTTTTTTTTTTTTTTTTTTTTTTTTTTTTTTTTTTTTTTTTTTAACACAGGAACTCACTGTGTAGCCCAGGCTGGCCTGGGATCCCCATCTCTCCCTCTCTAGTGGTCGGATCACAGGCATGTGCCACCACACTCGGCTCTCCACCCTCTTTTAAACTTTTTCATTTATATCTGATGTGGTTAAGAGCAGGAGAAATTAGTAAGCATTCTAATGACTAAAGGAAAGACTTGGCTCCAGATGAGTGAGCTCCAGGACTCATCATGGCTTGTTAGTTAGCTGGAAGTTGGTGTTCCAAGAGCCATGGAGTAGTTGTGTTACGCTAACCCAACCAGAAGTTTGTGTTGGGTAGTTAATTTTGAAATTACAGTAATAGGTGGTAAAAATAGCAATATGTGGTAGTAATGCAAGAAATAACAAATAGGATTCTAGAAATACATATAGTAATTCTTGCGGTTAGCTCTATGTGTCCAACTTCTTCTGAGCCTTAACTCTAAGGCTTTTTCCATGGCTTTTTAAACATTTTCTAAGTACTACAAATGTTAGCTGATCCTTTGCCTAAATTCTAAATATTCACTAATTTGTGATTTAGATTTTTCTGTTACTTATTTCTGTTTTACCACCTCAAGGTTAGGTCAATTTTTAAAATAAAACTTGCCAATCTATACAGCACCCTCAATGTCCCATGTGCTTTGGTGAGAACTAGACCTGTCTCAGGTTCTGATTAAGTAGGCGGAAGTCCTCAAGTCTTTTTCTGGCCCAAACCCTGCTCTTGACAACCGTCTGGACTTAGCCTTTTGACTAGTTATCTAATGTTGCTTGAAATTTATTTTATTCAAATGTACCTGTAGGTATTGAATGTTTTTCCTTTGCTTGGAATACTGAAATCTTATCAATTAACTGTCATTGTTTCCTCTTCTGAATTCTGACCTCTCTTTCATTAGACTATAAATATAGTGATGGCAAACCTTTTAGAGCTTTCAGTGGTACAAACAGCCACTGTAGTATATGTGCCATAGGTTCACCACCACTGGGGTATGAGAAGTTATATACTATTTCCTCAGTTACTAAAGGCAGGACTAAGTGACAGCTGAATATAGATACGAAAACATGTATCAGTAGCTTTTAAAGAATAGAGAATGTCAACTTAGAATTTTAATGTGCATGTTTAATTGTTTAAGTATTTAAGATATTACCATTTAGCCAACTAGATTTATGGAAGTGAAAATATTCTTTTTAAGGACTTGTTTATTTTTAAAACTAGAATGAACTTATGACTGACCTTCTACATTCACTGCAAACGGTTTTATCCCCTACTGTGGTCTCCATATTGAAAATCAATAGTCAACTCAAACATATTTTCAAGACTTCATTGACAGAAGTTGAAAAGGTAACAAATGTTTTTTTTTTTTTTGAGATAGGATCTCACTATGTAGCTCAGTCTAGCCTTGAACTCACCATGTAATCCTTGAATTTGCACCAATCATCCTGCCTAACCTCTCAGACTGGGATTACAGGTGTGCCACACCATGCCCAACTTATTATATTCCTAATACCTCTAAATTGTTGAGTTATTTAAACTCATTTTATTTTCCTTCAAAGATAGAAGATCAGAAAAAAGAAATGGATGACTTCCTCAGTATATTGCGTAACAGTCTACATGAACTACAAGAAAGTACAGTTTCTTCCTTGGTTGAGTCACAGAAGCTTTGTGAAACTTTAAGTGAAGAAGTAAAAACAATAAAGCGAACCCATTCACAGGTATCGTGCTTAGCTGACATGAGTGTAAGAGTTTTGTGATGATTGCAGTGGCTTACCTGATGTGACACAGTCTGCGTGCCTTCCCTCTAACTTAGAAACCTGAATTATGATACTGTAGCTTCTGCTGCTTGTAACAATAATTAATTAAAATAATTGAGACTATTTCTTGATGAATTAATATTTGAGAACTTGCTACACATAGAGCCTTATACTAAAGCACATTATGACAAACAAAACCGTCCTTTCATATACCAACATGACAGATTTGTGAAGAAGCATATTTTCATAGGAAAATGCCTCCTGGATGCTGGGATTATTTGGCCCCAACTAGATTCTTCAACTTGGATAGTTGATTGCTTGACCCATGAGGTTATCAGCATTAATTCCCTTTTGTAGTATTATCGGTTGTTAAAAAGCAGCCATATGTATCTGTCAAAGTAGTTCTCAAACATAATACAACATCTGAGAATGTTTGATTAATTTTGACATACAACGAAAGTAATTTATTACTAATTAAAATAACAAAGTTTCTAAATTTTTACCTTTTTTTAACCTGTTTTGAGACTTTTTTTTATTTTAAAGGATAAAAAACCACTAAAAATGTTACAAAATTTTAAAACAAGATGATAAGAAATTAGCAATGGCTATTATATTTGCATATTGTTATCTTCAAAGTAGTTGCTCAGATTACCAGGTACAGGCATGCAAAATTGGTTAAACAGTATAAATACTAACTGTTCCTTTCAATGAACTAATAGAAATTAGTAGTACAATTATCTTAGCTATTTTGTGTATATATATATATATAATCTTTTCTCTCCCCTTCCTGCTTTTCTCTTTCCCCCATCCCAGTCTTTCCTTTTGAGCAGTTTCTTTCCCTTTCACTATATCTATTGGACCTTTTGGATCTATTTTACTTAGGAGTATGATAATTTTTTACTTTTTAAAAAAATTCCTATAATATCTTTTTACTATCACATTCACTGATTTGCTCTATGTGAGAGGGGTGGAGTTAAAGATCTCTTGTTAATAATTTGAATAATTCTCACCTATGGGAGAATACTTCACATCATCAGTCATATACAGGAAAAGTGTTAAAGTATCATAATTTCAAGTCTCTTCCCCTTCCCCCATATTTCTTACAGGAACTTTGCCAGTTTATGAATCACTGGGCAGAGAGATTCTGTACTTTGGAGGAAAAATGTGAAAATGTCCAGAAACCACTCATCAGTGTTCAAGAAAATACAAAGCAGTAAGCTATTTTAAATCCTTTTAAACTTTTCTATAAGACTAAAATTGTTTCAGAAGAAAAAGTTTCAAAGAACATATGTCTTGTATACTTTTAAACAAATTTCTCATTTGTTAAGGTTCTTTGTACATTTGCATATTTGTATGTGGATACACACATAAATATCTTTCTATCCCATTTCTGTGCTTCTTTAGTGAGAAACTTGACTCACTGACAGGGTGTTTTCTAATTCATTCAGTCTTTCATATTAGTAATTTCAGAATTTCTGTCTCATGTCACTGATGAAAAATATACTTAGTGGGCAGGATATGGCACAGTCTCAGCTGGGTGCCTGTGATTACAGTTTCCCTGGACACAGCCATGCCTGTTTGCTTCACATGTTCCCTTTGATTGCATTTGTGCTGCAGTAGCAGACCTGTCATTGTACCAGTTATACACCAGAAACCTGAAATACTCGCTATCTAGCTTTCCAAAAAAAAACTTGGCTAATTTCTGCACGAGAGTTTAATGAGGCTTTCTCGCCTCTTCACTTACTAGTCCCACATCCTTATACACACTCCAGTTAGACTTAGGTTTTCTGTTTTTGTTTGTTTCTTTCCAAAGTTCCAAGCTTCCTTCAGGGTAGAGAACTTCCTATATCTTTAAGGGTAGGTGTGCTGGCCACAAATTCTATTTTTCTTTATCTGAGAATGTTATGATTCCCCCCTTTATTCTAAAAAGATTTTCTTCTTGGACATATAATTCAGGATTGACAGTTCTTTCAGTATTTGCGGTATATTGTTTTATTTCTTTCTGGCCTACAGATCAGAAACCCATTAATATTCAAATTAATTGTACTGCTATAGATAGCTTCTCTGTAGCTGCTTTGTTTTTGGTACCAGGAATCAAACTCAGAACCTTACTGTTGCCAGGTAGGCACTGTGCCACTGAGCTATATCCCAGGCCTTGTAGCTGCTTTTAAGATTTTGTCTTTATTTTTTAGAAAGTTTCATCCTGTTTAGGATTTGTTTATCTTTAGGAATCTATATGTTATACCTTTTCATCAAAACTGAGTAATTTTCATCTATTATTTCTTTGAATATATTTCAGCCCTATACTCTTTCCCTGTAGGTTCATTTCTTTCCTTCCTTCCTTCCTTCCTTCCTATCTATCTATCTATCTGTCTATCAATCTATCTTTTTGTTGTTCAAATTGGGTAAATTCCATTGATCTGTTTTTACTTTCACTAAATTTTCCTCATTTCTAATCTACTGTCAAACTCATTCAGTAAGGTACTTTATTTCAATATTGCATCTTTTTTTGAGTTGGGGGTCTTGCTCTTTAGTTCAGGCTGGCCTTGAACTCACTGTGTAGTCCAGGCTGACCTCAAACTGATGGCACCCCTCCTGCCTCAGCCTCCTGAGTGCTAGGATTACAGGTGTGCACCACCATGCCTAGCTCAGTATTGCATCTTAGTTTTATAGTTTTCATTGAAATGAGATTTTTCAAGGGTGCTCAGGCTGCCCTTGAACTCGCAGGCTCAAATGATCGTTTTCCTTTAGCCTCCAGACTAACTGGGACTATAGGTGGCTTGTCCCCTTTTTTATCTTCTGTTTCTTTGCTAATATTTTTTTCAGGAGTGTTTTAATTGCTCACTGAAGCGTTTTTGTGGTGGCTGCTTTTAAATCCTTGCTAATTAATGCCAGGATATAAATTATCTTGCTGTTGTCATCTATTGATTGTCTTTTCTCATTTAACTTGTGCTTTTCCTGGTTCTGGATAGGAGTGATTTTCAATTATGCCTTGAACATTTTGGATATTACGTAAGGAGATTCAAGATCCTGTTTAGTCTAGGTGTGGAGGAACATTCTTGTAATCCCAGCATTGTGAAAGACTGAGGTAAAAGGATAGCAAGTTTTAGCCCAACTTGGACAATTTAAAAGGATGTTTTCTCAAAATAAAAATAAGTAAAAAATAGGCTGGGGCTGTAGCTCAGTGGGAAGGCCCTGGGTTCAATCCTGAGTACCATTACTCCTTGTCCAGAAAAAGAATTTCCCTTTTAAGTATTTTTTTTTGTAGGATAGAAGTAGGGAATGGAACTATGATATACTTTCTTAAAGTTTCTGACATTTCACTGTCTGCCTCAGTGTTTCTCATGTGTCCAGGGACTATCAGAATCATCCAAGAATCTAAGCGGTACTTATGAAGTACACCAAGCATGTAACTGCCTTTGGCATTTGTTACAGTTCTAGTTATTTTTGACCAAATCTCATTTTACTAGTGGGTTGTGATTTTGTGAGGAGAGTGATTTATGTTGATGTTCTATTACTTTCTTTTCATTTTTCAGTTACTGCCACTTAAAAAAAAATTATTACCACTTAATCTGTAGATGCTGGTTTTCAACACCTTTGCTTCCTTACTTGATTTACTTACATGGCATGCCATCTAGAGGTAATAGAGGTTGAATTTCATTCCCTGAGGTTTAATTCTGTGGTCCTGTGAGATGACTGTGAATGCTATTTTAGAGAAACTTATTGAGAGAAGAAAATAATCAATAAAATTTAAATGTGTTTCCTAACTGACATCAGTGTTTATGTGGTTTATATGTTATGTCCTGTATTGAAGTATCATATCCCAGTACAGATTTCTTTTCACTATTAGAAAGCTTTATATTTGAGTTTTAAAATAACATTTGTGATGTTCATAATGTTTTATGTCATAGGTAAGGGGCACCGTTTAACAATAGATTAATCAAACTGACCATTTTGATAACAGTATGCTCAGATACTGTAACAGACACAAAGGAAGGCATTATACCTGGAGGAGGGTAAGAAAGGCTGTCATAAGACCTTTTCAAGGATTCTTTAATGGCAGTGCACTGTCAGTCTGCTGAGAGATACACTGATCAAAGCATAGACTCAATTTAGAGTCCTTAGGAGGCTGGGCTGTGGAACTGTGCTGCACGTATTCCGTGTACCGTTTAAGAGCTGGGTAAGCTTTGGAATGTTGTATCCCACTTTCTTGTTTCTACAATGTTATTGTCTTTTCCTGTAGGAAATCTAAGGATATAATCAGCACAGCAACTTTTCACAGTAAAAAACTTTGTACTGATTTTGATGGCTTGTCACAAAAACTCAGACATTTTAACCAAGAAGGTATAAAATTGGTTGAAGAGTCTGTGAAACAATGTGATACACTCAGCACCAACCTGGAAAAAATATCTCAAGAAACTGAACAGAGATGTGAGTCTCTGAACATGAATACAATTTGTTTTTCTGAACAGTGGATGTCTTCCTTAAATAAAAAAGAAGAGGAACTTCAGAACTTACTGGAGGTAATCATTTTGTACCCAGAACCTACTTTGAGGAGAATAGTTGTAACCAGATAATTAAATATTCTGCCTTACACTTAGTTTCAAAACAGACTATATTTTAAAAGGTAAATGAATGACTCAAAACACTTACCTATAATATTTGGTATACTTAAGCATGATCTTGTTTTATGCTTTGGTGTATGTCTTCTAGGTCTCAAAGTTAGTTTAACATTTGTCTAATATCTGTCCTGTGTCTGTTGTTGGGTTTTGACTTGTTAGCTTCTTTGGAAAAGGGTGCTGTCTTTAGACATCTAATGCCTTCCATTTTTATTAAGTTTCCCCTAGGCACTTTCAATGTGTTATTGCTTTAAGTGTTTAGCATATTGTTCTAGTGGCTTAAAGGATATTTGATACATTTGTGGGTTTTCTGGAACTTTACACTTGCATGAACCCTTTGTGACTTGGTTTCTCCTTTTGTGCAATAAAAGGATTTTACTACATTCAAAGGAATTGAAGTGCCAGGGATATTGCTCAGCAGCACAAGCGCCTGCCTGGGAAAGGAGTTAAAGTATTCTAAGCTTATAACCAAACTAGGGAAAAAAGGAATCAGCATCATAGAGAAATAGCTAATTTTAAAAATGTATGAAGTGATGAGCCTAGACAGCTCGTCATACGAGAAAGTAAGGAAACTATTACTCCGGTGGCCGTATCAGAATGACTTTAACAACTGACCCTATGACACTCTCCTTGCTCAGTGATACAATCTGAACACCAGAAAAAGTAATGGTTATGGTAATTAAAACCCATCCAGCTGGCTGTGGTGGCCCGTGCTTGTAGTCTCAGCACTCTGGGAGGCAGAGGCAGAATTGCAAGCTCAAGATCAGACTGAACCATTTAACTACTTGAGCAAGACCCTCTCTCAAAAAAAAAATAAAATCGAAGGGCTGTGGGTGTAGCTCCGTGCAGGGCCCTGGGCCAATCCCTGGGGGTAAAGGGATTCAAGCGTGTTAAAACTCGTGAATCTGTAAACATTTCTTGAAGCGCCTTTGGGCCGCACTGGAGAAGCAGTGTGTCACTTTGCGAGGCGGTAAGAAGAGGAGTAGAGCCCCCTCCGTCTTTGCTGAAATGAGGGTATTTGGGTTAGTTGTGTAATTGCTGAAGAAAACTGTTTCATAGAATTTCAGCTAGTGAAGTGGAGAAGAAATAGTATAATTAGAAGATTATGACTTTGCATCTTCTAGTGAAATAGCCCCTGTGGCCATAATTATTGCCTAAATCATTTGATCAAAAGCTTAAGGTGGGATGGGCCTTAAGGGAAACGTTTTCCTAAACAGGGTAACCACACCTGGACCCACTTATTCCTTCTTACAGAAGAGATATAATCAGGTATTATATGCTTTCAATACCACCTATAAAATGTTTTCAAAAATGAAATATGAATTAGATCAAGTTTTTTTGGGGGGGGTAGTCTTTGACACAGGGTCTCGCTATGTTGCTATGTTCAGGCCGGCCTTGAGCTCATTTTGTAGCCCAGGCTGGTCTCAAACTCAACAATCCTCTTGCCTTAGCCTCCCAAGTGCTGGGATTGCAGGCGTGCGCCACCACACCCAGCTAGAAGTCTTTACATCTAACCAGTTTATAAAAACTACACAGGGTAATTGGACATTGATGCAACACAGAAATGCAACTGACCATGTCCAGAGTAGAGATATTCAATAGGATGAAGATCTGGTTTCTTCAAAAACAAAAGATTTTCCAGGAAAAAAACTAAAGAGAAAAGGGATAACTTAGATCTATGAGTAGGAAACTAAACCTTGAGTTTGCCTGAGATTACCCTTCTGCATCTATTAAGACGGGGAATGATCAAGTATAGACCCTTTGCTTTGAAAAGTTGGGATGATAAACTATCCAATCCTGTACTTAGGATATATCACCCTCATCTATGGATTAATTCTGATTCAAATAAACCAGTTGTGGAAAACATTTGAGACATTTGGTGGAATTTGAACACTGTCGGCATTTGATTTGAAGGCAGAAATGTTAAATATTTTAGATATGATGGTAGTCTTATGTGGTCTTAACCAAGAGATACATGGTAAAGCAAATGGATGAAATGCTAATATATTTGCTTCAAAATAACCATGATATGAGGAGCAGGTGTCTAGTCTTGTTTCATCTGTAACCTATTTGTTGCTAAATGTTGGGACTGGGCAATGAATGGATGGGGTTAATTATCTGTTCCCTCTACGTTTATATGTGTTCTTGAAACTTTGCTTTATGGAAATGTCAGGGTAAGGGAAAGGGGTATATTGAATAAAGCATTGGCAATTTTATTTTAGTATTGATTGCTTACTTACATTGTACAGGGTATAAACGGATGTTGGAAGGCTTCCAAGTCAGAGATTGCTGAAAAATTAAATGGACATAAAGCAGAAAATGAGAACCAGCATGATATTTTTCTTAGCCAGATAAGAACTGATGAAGAAAATTTGTTAGCACAAAATCTAGAACTTAATGAAACTACAAAACTGGGTTTGACTAAGCTTCATTGCTTTCTGCAAAAGGATCTCAAACTGGATATCCCAACAGGTACTTTAGAAGGGAAATAGAATTATTTGACATTTTGAAATTGAGTTCAACACATTGTTAGGTTTCTGTTTTTGTTTTTTCTTGGTGATGTTATGTGTTCTTTAAAACAGTCTCCCCATTGCCTGATAGGGATTTATGATTTCAGTGTGATCAGTTCAAATATGGAAAAGTTAGAGATGCAAAATAAGTGTTTGATGTCTTGACGAAAAGGTAGTATGTACTTTTCAAAAGTTGGGTATCATAATTTAGTAAAATTTTATACTGAAGGAACTGGCTTTGTTCATACATTTGATTTTATTTTTGTTTTAGTTGTTTTGTTTTGTTTTTACACAGGGTGTCTATGTAATTCAGGCTGGTCTAACTCAGTGATGATCCTCCTGCCTCAGCCTCCTAAGTGCTGGGATTACAAGCATGTGCCACCATGCCTGGCTACATGAGACATTTTTAAAAGAAACAAAAATAAAAGTGAAAAATTATCTACCTAGGAGTCTTTGTAAAAAGACATTGCAATACCACAACTATTGCAGAAATGTAATTGAATAAATGTAGTTTAATGGACCATTTACCACATTGTATATTTTATTATATGTTGCTCTTAACTGCTAGCATTTAGGAATCAGCATTTTGAAAGGTTGGGGATCACTGTGGATTGTTGACTTGTAGAAGAGATCAGGCATTGTGAAGAGCAGTAGGCTCTAAGGATTCTGGGAGTCCTTTGTAGAACAAGGTTATAGATGCTGCTTTACACAGGGTAACTAATTGAGGGGTTATTTGTTGAATTGTGGTGATGGTTGTGTAGCCTGTGCATTCACTAAAAATCATGAGTTGTGCATTTAAAAATGAGTGAGTTTTGTGACATTTAAGTTATACCTCATAGCTTTTTTTAAAAAAAGCCATTATAAAAACAAATTGTAAAGAATGGTAATTTATTTTTCCCCATTAGACCCATGAGGTTTATTGTTTAGTCAGGTGTGGTGGTGCACATCTGTAATCCCAGCACACAGGAGGCTGAGGCAGGAGGACTGCTGTGAGTTTAAGGCCTGCCTAAACTACATATCAAAACCCTGTTTCAAAAAAAAAAGATTTATTGTTCATTCATCAATGAAATTAGGAATGTTGATAAGTGGAAAGGCAAGTGCCTTTGTAAATTATAACAGCATGAACTCATTGTAAAGAAATTATAGTTAATATTTAACCGCCATACTATATTTCTAGTAAAATGACTTCTCTGACCAAAGAAATCTTATTAGGAAAACTGTACTGTTATATTCCAATAATGCTACTATTTCTCACAACCAAGTATAATCCTTTTAGAACCTACAATGCATCTACGGCCGTACTACCCTGAATGCACCCGATCTTTTCTGATCTTGGAAGCTAAGCAGGGTCAGGCCTGGTTAGTCTTGGATGGGAGAACCTATAATGCATCTTTTGTTTACATCTTCTGAAATAGAATGCTTCACGTTTTGGAGATGTCACATCGGAAGTGTACTTAAGATCAGTTATCAGAACGCTTCACATTTTGGAGATGTCACATCGGAAGTGTACTTAAGATCAGTTATCTAATTATAGTATAATAGTGCAAGCAGTGTGCGCCTGACAGGTGCTAAGGCTGTGCCCACGCATGGCAAAGGCTGCCCTTCTGGGAGAGAAGACCCACTTGGAAGTATAAGTTTAGCATATTTTCTTCTAAATCTTACTTGTATCCTCCAATTTTCCTCACTTGTCCAATATCTGCTAAAGGTACAACACCACAGAGGAAACGTTATATCTATCCATCAACAATGGTGAGAACTGAACCACGAGAACAGCTCCTTGATCGGTTGAAAAAAGAAAAGCCTGAGCTATTAATGATGCTGAGCTGTGCCGAAAACAACGAAGAAGAAGAAAGAGAGAACAGACAGGTAAAATTTAAAGCATCATCATTTCAGAACTCTCCTGTAGATTCTCATATGACTGATTTCATGTGAAGAATGCTACTCTTTACCCTTTCGCTGGCCTCAAACTCATGGTGATCCTTCTGCCTTGGCCTCCCCAGTGCTGGGGTTACAGGCGTGTGCCACCATGCCTGCTATGTGCTGTATAAAACATAACGGGGTTGTTTTTATTACTTTGCCAACTTTCTACTAATTTGGTGGAGGTTGAACTTTTATGTAATGTACATCATATATTGAAAGAAGAAAACTGCCTTTACTTTTGTGGTATTTAAGCCAGTGCACTTATTCACTCGTCTAGCTTCTTATTTTAGGTCATGAGTAAAGAAAAGGCAGATCTGGAGCAGTATATTGAAGAACCTCTAAGCCAAAAGCCTCCTGCAGATGCCAATGTGCATTGTTTTTCAAGTGGCGGAGTTCCATTTTTCCAGGTATTGATGATAGCACTTCAGATATCCCTTCCACTTTGCCCTTAGTCATTCCCTGTCCATAAAAAGGCATTACTTTTATTATTAAAAAAAAAACCAAAAAGTTGTCAGTTGTTCTTTCAGAATGGCTTGTTACCTTATGATTTAAGCTAGTTACATAGTTACTGACATTGCTAGGGATGTTCTGTGGGGTGAATAGAGCAAAGTTCTGCTTTCCATCCTTGGCTGCGAATCTCTGACTGTTACATTTACCCTCTTCCTGCTTGTTTTGCTCAGAAGGGGCACTGAGATCAGTCACCTCTGTCTTCTGCCGTTGACTTGGAAGTCCAGGAACTGTCCCTCCCCATCAGGCTTTGACAGCTAAGGGGCTCTTAATGGAGATGCTGGAGGTCTCTTAGGGATATGAAGGATTTCTCATGCCCAAGGCTCTTACCATTCCATGTTTCCTAAGTGCCTTTGCTCGCTCTGAGTCCATGCAGTTAAATCCTGTGACCTCTACATCCACCTTTTTAACACTGCTGGAAACACAGCACTGTAAACTGCCTGGCATTTTCCCCACTGTTTTGAAGGTATGAGCATAGAAAAGTAAGCGTTTCTTTAAGTAAGATATTAGTATCCACATTCAGTAGTTGAAGTGCTGCTTTTGATATGTTTGCTTGTATCTGTTTCTTTCTGAGATAGGATCTCACTATTTGGGCTGACCTTGAACTTGCTATGGTAGCCTGGACTTGGCTAATCCTCCTGCCTCAGCCTCTGGAGTGCTGAGATAGGCATGCACCCCACTGCTTGAGCTACTTACATTTTGAATTGAATAACTTTTTGGAGGCTTTCTTATTGATTGTATGTTTATAACAGCATCTGTAGCTTCTCCTTATTAAAAAGTCAGTGGCACTCTGAGTTTGTAATAACAAAAAATGTCACCCTCATGTCCACTGGGGGGCAAAATCATTCCCTGTTGAGAATTATTACCCTATAGTAAAATTTATAATTATGCCTTAGAAAATAATGCAAAAAGTCTTTACTGCTTGGTAAAATGAGGAAGGGGTTCACCTGTACTTGCCAAAAAAAATTGTTAGCTCAAATTTATGCTGAACCTTTTCTGAAGGTTTTCATAATTCAGCTTTCTTGTTTATAACCCAGAAAACTTTGAAAATAATGTGTATCAAATGTGGTATTGACTGAATTTCTTTTTTTAAATCTTCAGCGTAAAAAATCACATGGGAAAGACAAGGAAAGCAGAGTCATTAACCCGACGGAGAGGTCTAAAGCGGAAGAAACTGCAGAGCACTCTGCTACGAAGAGCAGAATACCACTCCGGGCCTAGGAAACCTTTGCTTAGCTTGAGGCTTGAGATGATTTTCAATAAAACCCGAAGCCTCAGAACTTGAGCCTATGTACTGATCACAGAGGAACGGGCTGTATCAAGGCAGTCTAGTCAATGTAGTGAACTTTAACACCCACCCGTGTTCTGGTCATCCCTGTTATTTTCTGTGTTTTAAATTGAGGATTTGCACTGAGTAAATGTGTTTCTAGCTTTTCTTACAAAGTAGCCCTGTATTTTCTTTGTATGTATGGGCGCTGCATGCTCTAGGCTTACATGTAGGTAATCGTCCCTGACGCTCGGCCATTGCGTGTCTTGCTGTGACTTAGTTATGTCTACTTTTTCTTTTCCCTGAGTTTTTCTATGTTGACGTCTCAGGTCACTTTCTCTCTTTTTATGTGTCACAAAAACTTTTTTAGAGCTTCAAAGAAGTTTCTTTTCTCTTTTTGCTGTAGTTCTAGGATCTGAACCTGAGGAATGCCAAGCTACATCCTCCCACCCCACCCTTATGCCACCAGCTCTGAAAGTACCTTTTCTTTCAGTTTTTGTTTTTTCCTAGACATGAAAACGTTTCATTCTTTTAAGAGGCTAAATACCGTAGCCTACACAGAGTTCTCTAAAAACTCGCTTCTCCAAAATGTACAGATCGCTATGACAATAGAACTTCGTAGAGCTTAGAATCAGGGCTTTGTGGTCCCACTCTAAGGCTTATGTTTCTAGAAGGTGGTCACGTGATTTAAGGACTTTCTGAAGCTGCCAATTATGACTATAATTTATATTGTTTTATGAAACTTCTTGTTCTTTGTATATAATGTTTATGTATATTTAAATGTAACCCTTAGAAGGGCGCTGGCTTTTTTTTTTTTTTCCTGTTTTGATAGTACTGGGCATAAAACCAGAGGTGCTGTACCACTAAGCTATTCCCCCAGCCCTTTTCATTTTTTATTTTGAGACAAGGTCTTACTAAATTGTCCAGATTGGCCTTGAACTTGCGATTATTCTGCCTCAGCTTCCCAAGTAGCTGGGATTACAGGCACGCACCACCATGCCTAGGGGCCCTGATATCTTTTTATCCGGCAGCCGTATTTCTGGAAGTGGAAACATGAAGTTCCAGAGCACTTAGAAGGAATATATGCAAGAAAAACATTTTGTGACCACATCACGTTTATTATATAAAACTTAGATTTTACTTTGGTAGCTAACAAAACCCAGGCCCCATTGGAGAGTTGGAAAATGAAGAACTAAATTTACCTTGTAGGAGTATTATTTTAATAAAACTATGGGTATAATAACATATATTCTCAATATGAGTTATGGAGAATGTATCTCCTTTGTAAATTTATAATTAATAAATTCGGTTTCTTAAAACTTTCTTGCCCTGTAATTTCTTTTTTTTTTTTTTTTTTTATCTTTTTGAGACAGGGTCTCACTGTGCAGTTCAGGCTGGTCGTGAGCTCACTTTGTAGCCCAGGCTGGCCCCGCACTCACAAATTCCTCCTGCCTCAGCCTCCCAAGTGCTGGGATTACAGGCATGCGCCGTCATGCCCAGCTAACCCCATAATTTCTTACCTGTCAATTATATTTTTATAATTAATCTACAGTAAGAATTCTAAATTAAACTTTTTTTTTTTCAGACAGGGTCTCACAATGAACTTCAGACTGATCTTGAGCTCACTTTGTAGCCCAGGCTGGTCTCGAACTCACAACAGTCCTGCCTCAGTCTCCTGAGTGCTGGGATTCCTGATGTGCGCCAGTACGCCTGGCTAAAATAAACTTCCACAAAGACACCAACAAGGATGTTAGGCTGTGGCACATATGCCATGCTTCCAGTTGCCCTCCAAGGGCATCCTGCGCCTTAGGTGCAAGATTAATGAGAAATAGCTTAGTACACACATAACCTCAAGACCAACTCCAGATTCTCTCATTCTGACTTTTAAGTTACCCAGGAATGCTAATATCTGACCAAAAAAATCTCCAGGAAGCTGTGTAGGGTTTCCCGGTGCCTCTCCCCATTCCCTCACCGTTTGAAGGCTCCGTAGCCATCTTCAAAAGAAGGCAGCAGCCCACATTCTCAGCGTAGGGTCTAGTGGCCCTTGATTCCTAGGAAGCAGAAAGGCTTTATTCGCAAAAGATTGCTTGTTCTGACCTTTCAGAAAAACTGAAAGATGGCTGGGCGTGGTGACACGCGCCTGTAATCCCAGCACTGGGGAGGCTGAGACAGGAGCACTTCAAGTTCGAGACTAGCCTGGGATACAAAGTGAGCTCAAGGCCAGCCTGAACTGCATGGTGAGACCCTGTCTCAAAAAAGACCACAAGAAAAACTGAAAGATTGGACACAAGGCATTCACATTTGTTTCATTAAGTCTAAACTCAAGGTGGAGACGTGAAGGGAAAATGTAAGGAAAGGGAAAGAAATTGCTCAAAGGAAGGAACAACTGGGTTGAAAAAAAGAAAGGCAAAGTAGAAATATATATATGTACAGCTGCGATAACTTGCTGATGTCTGATGGTGTACTGAAAGGAACAGTTAACGTTCAAAATTTTCTATGTTCTGATCAATTTTGCATGCTTATATCTGGTAATCTGGGCAGCTGATTTGAAGGTAACAATGTGCAATGGAATTACCATGGTGAATTCCTACCATCTTGTCTAGTGAAACTCTGTATTATCACTAATGTTTTATCTAATTATTTTCTTATTCTCTTTAATGGTTTGAACAATCTTCCATTCTTACATCTGATAATCTGAGCAACATAGTTGAGGATAGCAGTATCTAATATAACAATCACTGTTAAATCATATTATTTTGTCCTTTTGTCTTTTTGAGACAAAGTCTCACCACACCCCACTCTTATTTTGTCTTGAAACCCTGTATCACTTTAAATGTTCTTGCTGCCGGGCATGGTGGTGCATGCCTATAATCCCAGCACTTGGGAGGCTGAGGCAGGAGGATCCTTGTTGAGTTCAAGACCAGCCTGGGCTACAAATTGAGCTCAAGGTCAGCCTGAGCTGCAGTGAGACCCTGTCTCAAAAACCACACACACAAAAAACTTGCTTTGGTTTTTTTTATGTTTATGATGCTGGTATGCTGCTATTGTTCTTTTTGTTGTTGTTAGTTACTCATTTATTACTCTCTTTAAAGTAAAATATATATATATATATATAGAGAGAGAGAGAGAGAGAGAGAGAGAGAAGGCTAATGAACAGCTCACTGCCCCTGGGACCAATAATTGCAGCTGAGGTAAGTGCCTAACTCCTCTGAACAAAAGCAATGGAGAGAATTTCTTAAGGAAATTAGGTCATTCAAAATCACCTATATATATCTTAGGATTTAAAAAGCTATACATCTGCCTGGGGTGAGTTGCATATAGAAAAGACCTGAGAAGACCCAAGTTTCTGCCTGTGCCTGATCTCTATACTCAGTGCAAGGCAGAAGGAAGGGTAAAGTTGATTTTAAAAGGCCCTAGCTAAGCACTGTAGGTGCCCTCCAACACAGCCAATTTGCAAACACTAGGAGAGTTTTCTTCCTTGTTTTATTCTTTAGAGTGGCTGGTGTTGAAGGAAATCTCTTGTCAACACAGTTGAACATAAGCCAAATGAAGAGACCTTATAGATCACATAAGTCAAAGAATAGAGACTTTACAGAAATAGTTTGGAAAAGGTTTTTTTGTTTGTTTCTGTTTTTACTGGGAATCAAGCTCAAGACCTTGCGCTTGCCAGGCAGGCACTGTGTTGCTAAGCTATACCTCCAGCCTAGAAAAGTCTTAAGCACTACAGCCCACAGCAAATAGCAAAAGCAGACCCTAAGGAGTAGAGTCTGGGTCCAGAATTAATACTCTAATCAAAATGTTTAGCATTCACCATAAATAGAAATGCAAAGAAAAAAGTACGGTTCATTCACAGAAGAAATGAGAAACAATCTAAGGAAGCACAGGCACTGGACTTAGGCTAAAAACTTTTGCTGAAGATGGAATTTATTTTTTAACCTAAAAATGAAAAGTATACATGTTTATGGAGTACCACGTGACATTTAGAGACATGGGGTATATATTGTATGTTTAAGTCAGTGTATACCGACCTACTATAGCTTTTTGTTTGTTGCCAGCACTGGGTATTGAACCCAGGGCTTTTGCACTGAGCACTTTATCTTTTTCATTTTGAGACAGGATTTCTGTAAATTGCTAAAATGCCCAGGCTGGGCTTAAATTTGGGATTCTCCTGCCTCAGCTTCCCAGAGGACATTATCATTAATCTATAGTTACTCTGCTGTGCAAAAGAACAATATAATCTCTTATTGCTATCTAAAGTCAATTTTTCTAAATACACTCAAAGAGCTAAAAATCCAGCGAAACAATGTCTCAACAAATAGAAAATATCGGGGCTGGGGATATAGCTCAGTGGAATAAGCACCTGCCTAGCAAGTGCAGGGTCCTGAGTTCGATCCCCAGTACCGCCAAAAAAAAAAAAAATTTAGATTAAAAAAATATATATATCCGTAAAGACACTAAGTTAAAAGAAAGAACTACAGATTTAAACTATTAAAAGGAACCATACAAATTAGGAGCACAAAGTGCAATAACAGGTAAAAGCAAATCACTACTTCCAGTAGCAGATGTGAGCACAAGCAGTTAAAGTATAAGCTGTTTGCAATTATTCCACTGGAGGCCTGGGTGCACCACTAAACACCATGTCAACAGTTAAAATTGGAAGCTCGAAAAGGAGAGCAGAAGGGGCAGAAAGAATGTTAAGAAATGATGGCTAAAGTCTCAAATTTGCTAAAATTCTTGAATCCACACATCTAAAAATGTATTGAACTCTAAACAAGATAAACTAAAATGAAATCTACCCTGATACACAGTATAGTGGAAGTGTTGAAGCTGAAGATAAAATCGTGTTATTGGATTTTTTTAATAAACTGAAGTTAAATAAACTGATATTAAAGAATGTTCGTATGCACAAAACAAACCTTTTAGTCTCAGAGGGGGAAGAAAAAAAGCACCTGACATGAAATGCACTGGGGTGCAGTCTGGAGGAGTCACTCGTGAACAGACGACAAGGATCTGGAGGCACAGGGGCCAACCCAGTTTACCCCCCGCAAAGGTAGCACCTCGTTGGCCCTCAAGATCAAGGAGCCTGAGTTACGTGGAGTCAGATTTCCTTCACCCTAGACTTAAATTTAATCTTAAAATGTCCCAGCACAAATTTCATAAAGCAAGTGAAGGCATTTTCCAGTCCTGAAGACAAAATCTTGAAAGAGGTAAGAACAGCCATCAGAGAAATGCAGTTCAAAAACCACACCAAGATACCCCTTTGGCATGCAAATGGTTATCAAGAAAAACAGAAAATAGGCCTGATTGCTTTTATGTTACATGAACTTCACTCAAAACATAAAGGGTGTCATACATTAAATTAGAATTAGATAAATTAGATAAGAAACGGAAATAGACGAGATGGGAAGGGATCTAGGAATGGGGAAAAGTAAAAAGGATTAAATGCTGTATATATATAATTTTAATATATATACTTCAACTCCAAAAAAAGGCTTCATTACATAGTGTAGACATGTGCTAATTTTATTTTATTTATTTTTTTGGTGGTACTGGGGATCGAACTCAGGACCTTGCATTGCCAGGCAGGCGCTTATTCCACTGAGCTATAGCCCCAGCCCAAATTTTAAAAAGATACCAATATTGCCGGTAGTATTAATAAACAGATTCACAAAATGTTCTGAAATGCTACAATTTAAGAAGTGTGCTGTGCCAGGTGTGGTGGTGCACGCCTGTAATCCCAGCACTCCAGAAGGCTGAGGCAGAAAGATTGTTGCAAGTTCGAGACCAGCCTGGGCTACATAGTGAGCTCAAGGCCTGTCTGAACTGCACAGCAAGACCCTGTCTCAAAAAGACCCAAAAAAAAAAAAAAAACCCAAAACAACAACAACAAAAACTATATGGGGCAGGACATAGCTCAATAAATGTACCTAACATTTATGAGGCCCTGGTTTTAATCTCCAGCACCAAAACCAACACTGGTGAACCCCAAAGAACTGAAAGAGATGGTGTTAGAATGGTGGAATAAGATCCTCTGAAAACTCATTTCTCCAGAAAAATGGTGAAAACTTTGAGATAATTTGTCTATTTCAAAATTCTGGAAATTAAACAAAAGCTTGCAACAATCTAGGGAGCAAGCATTGTTTGATTCATTCTTACATTTATAAGAACGATGAGCTTTGTGGTGTTTTTTTACTTGCCTTCCATCACTCTTTGTAGCTCCTCACTAGCCTTGTAAATCACCAGTCTTAGGGTTGTAGTGAAGGCCAGCAGCCTACCAGGCACTGGCTAGCCCCTAGTTTGGAAGCCCCCACAAACACTATTCTTATAGAACCGTTACTATTTGGACTGTCTGGAAATCCTTTGGAAACCCTTCATTTAACCTGATTCAGGCCTTGCACAGTGAGAACAGCATTTTCCCTAGGACATTTTTTTTTTGGAAAATAATGAGCAGAAGAAAAAAAAAAACCACAGAGAAACAGAAAAGAATGCAGATGTTAGACTCACTAGACAAAGAGTCAGTTGGGGTATAGCTCACTGGTAAGGTACTTGCCAAACAAACTCAATGCCCTGGGCTTGATCCCCAGCACCACCAAAAGAAATATTTTAATTACCTATTTTAAGTACATTCAAAGAGCTAAAACAGCTGGGCACAGTGGTTGCATGCCTGTGATCCCAGCACTCTGGAGGCTGAGGCAGGATTGCAATGAATTGGAGGTCAGCCTGGACTATATATGAGTTGAAGATAACCCTGAACTATGTAGTGAGACCCTGTCTCAAAAAAACAAAACAAAACATGGGGAGTGGGAGTGGATGGGCAGGGTGTAATTCAGTGTGAAGGCCCTGCATTCGATTCCAGTATTGCAATAAT
>PVLD010026928.1:0-21460 GCA_004027595.1 Dinomys branickii
TTGTGGGTTTTCTTTTTACTTTGCTGGTGATTTCTTTAGATGTACAAAAACTTTTCAGTAGGATGAGGTCCCAATTATTGATTCTTTGAAGTGTTTCCCTTGCAGTTTCATTTTTGTTCATGAACTCTCTGCCTACTCCTATGTCTTCAAGATTTTTACCTACTTTCTCTTTCAATAGATTTAGAGTTTCTGTTTTAATGTTGAGGTCTATGATCCATTTTGACCTGAGTTTGGTGCATGGTGATAGACTGGAGTCTATTTTCAGTTTTCGGCAAGAGGCAAGTCAGTTTTTCCAGCACCATTTATTAAACAGGCCTTCTTTTTTCCAGTGGGTTTGGTTGACCCCTTTGTCAAATATTAGGTAGCTGAGTGGGTTTTTTGTTATAGTTGCATCTTCCAGTCTGTTCCATTGATCCTCAGGTCTGTTTTTTAGCCAGTACCAGGTTGATTTTATTAGAGTAGTTTTGTAGTATAATTTCAGGTCACGGATTGTGATTCCACCTGACTTGTCCTTATTGCTCAGGATTGCTTTTGCTATTCTGGGTCTCTTTTGGTTCTAGATGAATTTGAGGCATATTTTCTCTAGATCTGTGAGGTATGCTAACGGTCATTTAATGGGAATTGCATTGAATCTGTAGAACAGTTTTGGTAATATGGCCATTTTTACAATGTTAGTTCTTCCTAAGCATGAGCAGGGTATGTTTTTCCATTTATTGAAATCCTCTTCGATCTCCTTTTTCAGAGTACTGTAGTTTTCACTGAATAAATCTTTCACATTGTTTGTTAGATTGATTCCTAAGTATTTCGGTTTCTTGGTTGCTATTGTAAAGGTTATGGTTTCCTCAATTTCTCTCTCAGTCTGTTTGTTGTTCGTGTATAGGAATGCTATTGATTTTTGGGTGTTGACTTTGTATCCTTGCCTGATATTTGTATTAAATTGTACAGAATATGCATACATATAAATTTTGTTGTACCTACCATTATAGTAAAATCAATCTTAAATATAGCTACTGCTACAACCTTTCTTCCCCAATCATTTGGGTTTTTTTGCAAATTAATTGAATATGTTAATTTCTAAACCTTTATAATCTGCTAAGCAGACAATTCATAGATACTCAGATAAATTAGCGTACTGCAGTGTTCTGCCAGAACTCTAATAGGAATATAAATATTGTGAATTTAAAAACTATACGTGGAATATATGGTAAATTTCTAGAATAATGAATAGTTGTTTACATTTCTAAAATGTACAAGTTTCTAAGTAAGCTACTGCAATCCCCTTATGCTATGATTTCCCTAGAAACACTTGCAAACTTGAGTAAGTTTCTATTAAGGAGAGCTGTAATAAGACTATTGGTAGGTGTACATGAATAGAATAGAACTGATTTATGAAAAGGAAATAGGGAAGCAACATGGAATAGAATTAGTATTTTCTAATTCAAAATTCTCATTCTGTCTATAGTCTAGCTTAACATAAGATGCTTAATTTCAACATTTTTAATGATTTAGTCCTATGTGTGAAACGTCTTTAGATATAGGCCAGAATGGATGAGCAAGAGGTAGCATTTGTACATGAAACCTGAGAATTATGAATGGAATCGCCCCAACCAGCCATCTCTGTGGCCTCCAGGAGGAGGCTGAGACCAAGAGACACAGCTAGGCAGGTGCACTTCATGTCAACAAAGCTATAGGGAAATCCTCTGGCAAGGCAAGAGGTCAGCCTGTGTTTGGACAGTGCAATTCCACTGGCGTGTTGATGACTTCCATTTGAGCCTGTACTCTTGTGCCCCTGTCCTTCCAATGAGGAGAAGAGGTAAGAAGCAAGGCTGGCTCATCATGGGAGAGCTGGTCAAGGAGCTAGAGGAACAGCTGCCCTCAGGCCTGGAGATCACAAGCAACATGTCACTGACTCCGCAGCTTTATCTTGGACTCAAATTATTGAGTCCGAGTAGCAGAAAGCAATAGAAGCAACCCCAGGACCACAATATTTCCCAGAATTACTGGGATCCAGTTAAAAAACAAAAGGTAGCCGGAGCACAACAGGAAGAGTGAGCTGCAGATGGAGACGGGCTACACAGCCTCACACCCTTCTCACTCCAAAACCAAACAGAAAGCATGAGCTGAATTAATGGGCTTCAGCTCTCACCCTGAACTCCCTCTCTGAGCAACGTGAGTCTTGGTGGCCTGAGCATTCACCATGTGATCCTGGCAACAATGGCTGAGTCAACGGGCTTCAGGACTCACCGTAAACTACTAATATGAGCACCAAGAGAGACTCCATACGTCTTGCATATATGAAAAAGGTACGAACCCATAGTGTCAAACTACAGCAGTTTGGAACATGAGAAACAACAACATACTCTACACAGCAGACCCAAGAAAATCCTCCAGTTCTTTCTGAGAACTAATAACTAAACTCAGTACACACCACGAACTACCACAGTGAGCACAGGTGGAGGTGACTTCACACCAGTTGTGCCCAACCTCATAAGTGCACCTCATAAGTGGTTAATTGAAACTGTATAATAACCCCCAATGCGCAGCGAGATCGAGGGTGGGATGAGGCAAAGACATGCCACAGGGTGTAGACCCACCTCTTAGGTGGGTAGGGATAGTCTCCAAAGAGTCATAGGAGGCATACAGGGGGACATGGGAGAGGGGTCTCCCTTTGGGTTGTATGAGAGCCCTGAGGAGTAAGACTGGGCCTCTGGCAGAGCAGTGTAAAGGTGGAGTCTGGGAGTCCGCAGGGAAGATACCACAGGCTGAGAGAGGCCCTGGGAGGGGCCCCGAGAGCCGAACGTGGCCCTGGCCCCCGGGGGGAGGGGGTGCCCTTGTGCCCCCGGAACTGGTGGGGCGAGCCACCAGAGCTTCGTGCCCCTGGCCCCTGGTGGGGAAATCCACCGGCACTCTGTGTCCCCGGCCCCTGGTGGAGTGAGCCACCGGTGCTCCGTGCCCCGGCCTGCAGTAGGGCATGCCCTGTCTAGGGTGGCTATGAAGACTTGCCTGAGCCTACAGACGCAGACATGCCATCAGAGCCTGGCAGTTCGCTGTGTAACCCTGTCTACTTGACCGGACACCCGATGGCAATGAGGGCTTGCCAAAGGTTGATTCTCCACCTCCTGCCATAGCAATTTGTGTACACCCATGTGTTATACAGCATAGTTAGAAGCAGCCAAGTCTCTTCCCAAAGTGAGAGCATGAGGGAGTAAATAAACAAAAAAGCACAATTATTACCAGTGGGAAAACCACTGATAGGGTGATAGAACAATGGAGAGGAAGTGGAGGAAAATGATGAACTGAACGAGCCATCATCTATGTAACTGAGTAACAAAGACTAAGATAACATTCTGTAATACAGCATCCAGTGTTCACTTCCTACTATTTTCTCTGTAATTTGGTATTTCCTTTATTGTTTTTGTGTTAGCAAATGCAAAGATAACACTATGTAATACAACATCCAGTGATGATTAAAAAAATTGTCTGTTTTGTTTCAATGTCATTAACTTTTGATGCTTCTTTACATATGTGCGTACAAATACATTATCAGTTGTATGTTTTGCATATATTTCCTCCCAGGATATGGTTTGTCCTGTTAATTCTCTTACCAGTATCTTTTACAAAGCACAGTTTTTAAATTTTGATTATCTAGGTTATAAACTTTTTCTTTTACAAATCTTGCTATTAGAATTTTCAAAATTCAAATTCACATAGATTTTTCTCTTACATTTATCTCTAAATATTTTAGCTATAAGATTTAGACTAATGTCCATAGTCCATTCTGGGTGATGTGGCTTACATACCAAGGTTCATCTTTTGCATATGGAGATTGAGTTGTGTCAGCACTTTTTACCTAAGAAAACTACCTATGATAGTTAATCTTGATTGTCAATTTAATTGGCTCAAAGGACACCTAAGAGCTTAGTGAAAACACACTTCTGAGCCTGTGTAGGTGGACTATGGAGGCATGAGCTTGGGGAGTATATCTGGTTCCTGGCTTTTTCTCTCTGGCTCTCTTCCTGATCTCTGCTTCTGGACACCATGAGGTAACCATTCCTCCTCTGCCATGACCCTCTGCCATGATATTTCTGCATTGGAGCCAGCTAACCTTGGATGGGACATCTGAAGTCATTAGCCAGAAATAAACTTCTCCTCCTTTAAATTGCAGGTATCAGGTGTTTTTTATTCTGGTGAGGAAATCTAGCCAATATACTATATTTTCCTGATTTCTCTTGAAATTTTATCAAAATGAATCATTTGACTGTACTATAATGAATTTATTTTTGGGCTTGATCTTTTATTCTGTTCACCTATGTGCTTATACTTTGCTGATACCACATTAACATGAATGCTATAGCATGATATTAAATCTTTTAGAAAAGGAATGCGAGTCTTCTAACTTTGTTCTTTTACTTCAACAATCATAAGATACATTATTTCCTTTGCTGGTCATATAAATTTTGTAGTAAATTTATAAATAGGTCAAAATAGTGTTGGGAATTTGAGATTGCATTAACTGTATATATATATAAGATATAGATATTACACATAAAATTAAGAAATACTAAAATTTCAATGTATTGTCTTCTAAACTGTGAACACGAATATCTGTTTGTGACCATTAATCATGGTATATCATCATATGTGGATTAAGAACCACTTAGCAGATTACAAAACACATTTCTGAATGTGTCTGTGGATGATTAACCTGTAGGCAAGCAAATTGAGGAAGGAAGAACCATTCTGGATGAAGCTTACCAATACGCCTGTAACCTAAATAGGATAAAAAGAGAAGGAAGTGCCCCTGTTTTTGAAAAGCTTTAGTTTTTGCCACTACCATTTAACACTAGCTTCCAGTTTCCTAACTTTCGCATGCAGGTTTGCACAGGCAACACTGTAGTGATCTTCCAGGCCTTCAGCCTTGGACCTGGTGCTGCATTCTTGATGCCTCTTATTCTGCAGTTTCCCTTTTCTTGGGTTGAGCAACTGGTAGATTCTCTAGGTATCCAGCATGCACACAACCACTGTAGAGTCTTCCACCTCTGATACTGTAAACCCACCTACTAACCTACCTGCCATAGTTACACATATATTTTCTATTGTTCTCCTCCAAAGAACCCTAAGTAATATGGATTTGGTGCTGCGAGTAGGCCCAGAGCAACCAATTGCTGTGAATTAAGCCTACATTCCCATCACTCTATTGTCTGTGTTTGGAAAAAGATTGAATCATGGGGGTTCTATACAGTAGGTCAGTGGGTTTACCCACTGACAAATTCGGTAGCTGGATGGGTTGTTAGGTGGACCTAGTTGGAAGTGGATCACCGGAACATAACCTAGAAGATGCACACTTGTCCCTGGCCTTTTCTTTTCTCTGCTTCCTGGCTGCTATGGGTTGGGCAGCTGTTCTCCACCATGCTCTTCCATCACACCGTTTCTGTCTTGGAGCCAGCCAACTGTGCACTAAATCACGAGCCCAGATTAAATTCTCCTTCTGGAAGTTGTGGGTGTCAAGTATTGTGTCCCAGTAGTGAGAAAGGTCACTAATACAGAAAATTTGTACTGGAAAATTGAAAAGATTACTACGACTGCACTTGGCCATGTGATTTAGAAGCAATTGGAAATGGTTTGCAGGAGGAGTTTGAAAAGCATTGGAGATATGGACTAGAGAAGCCATAAAATGCTATCAGAAGAGCCTAATGAGTGATTCTGGTCAGGTATCAGAAGGCAAGAATGGTAATAGGAGTGTAGAAAGCAAAGGCTAGGCTCACAAAGCTTTAGTTGGGAATAACGTCTCCATTGGCAGTTGGACTAGAGGATGGGTTGTTACACTCTGACAGAAGCTTTGTCTAAATCTTGCCTATGGCCTGAGAAATTGCAGAAGAACAAAATTAAGGAGAGTGGACTAATTGACCTGGCAGAGGAGATTTAAAGATGTCCCAATGTTCAGGTTGTGGGAAAGGCACTACTAGATGCTTTTGCCCATATGTACAGTGAAAGTCAGGAACCAAAGGTAGTGCCAAAAGATAAAAAAGGTTTCCAATTTTGCCAGAAAGAAAAATGCATGTGAAGTTTAGGCAAAGAAAGTGTGATTTCTGAATAAAAAAGAAGCCAAGTACTTTGAATCAGGTCAAGATATCTCAGCAGTTGATCAACCCCACCCTTTACAGGTTGAAGGGCATAAAAAAGTAAACACCCTGGAAAGACTTTGCCTTGAGGAGTGAGCTTCAGCGTGCTGTGATCTTTCAGGGCCATAGAGGGCAGTGTTTACCCAAGTTCAACTATAGACATTCCAGGCACGCTGCAAACGTGGCCTAAGAGGGGCAGGCTAAGTGATGTTGGTTTTTCAGGCATGCAGAATGCAAGAGCTGTGGGGTCATGGAACCTTCCATCTGGATTTTATTTATTTATTTATTTATTTATTTATTTTTGCGGTACTGGGGATCGAACTCTATTCCACTGAGCTATAACCCTAGCCCTCCATCTGGATTTAAAAAGAAGGTATGGTCCCCTTTAAGTTGTGAGTGATGAATATTGTGCAAGCAGCAGGTAAGCTAATACACTTTTCATTTCTTTTTATTTTAAAGAGAAAAATACAAATAATAAAACAGAGTTTCAAAACCTTAATGTATTATATATTGCATTTATAGTAGTTATTCACGGTAATATTATTTACCTTTCATAATTAATTTCTTCAGTGTTTTATAGTTCTAAGCTTATCGCTCTCATATTTTGTGAAAGAGTTATATATTTGACTCTTGTAGTACTGTCATGTCTTAGAAATCAAATTATAATTGGTCTCTGTTACTGTAAAAACCATAATGAGCTCTTTGTATTGTTCTTGCATTCTATGACTGCTAGATTGACTTACTAGTTTTTAGTAGCTTTCAAAATATGTTCTTTGCAAACTTAGATATAAAAATTGGGTCAGCTGTAAGTAGTGACATTTTTCTTTTCTTATTGCACTGGTTAGGGCATCTAACCTTATTTATATGGAGCTATTGAGAAAGGGCATTTTTACTGTGTGTGTGTGTGTGTGTGTGTGTGTGTGTGTGCTGGGTACCAAACTTAGGGCATCACGCATGTTAGGCAAGAGTTTAATTAGGTAAGTCACATCCTGGTTCTTTTTGAGACAAAGGTCTTACTAAATTGTACAGGCTTGGGGCTGGGGATATAGCTCAGTTGAATAAGCGCTTGCCTGGCAAGTGCAAAGTCCTGAGTTCGATCTCCGGTACCACAAAATAAATAAATAAATAAATAAAAATAAATAAATTGTCCAGGCTGGCCTTAAATTTGTAATTTTCTTGGCTCAGATTCCCAAATAGCTGAGATTATAGGAATATGCCACTATACCTGTCTTAACTTTCATTATTTATTTTTTAAAAAAGCGTTCAATTTCTCTTATCATTTGCTGAATGCATTTTAATTCCTCTGAAGCTTTCCATCCATTTATGGGCATTCTTTTCTAAGTTTGTAGAGAGAATTTTTGTTTTTCAAATCATGACTGATGTTGAATTTTATCAAATGCTTTTCTTTAACTATTGAAATAGTTTACATGGCTTTTCTCTTTATTTGTTAATGAATTACACTGTTTCAATTGCAGCAACAGATATTTAAGCCTGTGATGAAATCTATTTGTTCAACATAAATTATCACTTTAATATGATGGTATATTGAATTAGTTAATGTTTTGTAGAGGATTCTTGCATCTATGTTGATGAGAAATTCTTTTCATTACTTTTCTGATAAAGTCTTTGCTTTACTGTGGCAGGCTAAAAATGTTGGCTGTGTACAATTGGCAAGACAGTATATTTTCTTTTATATTTTGGTGAAGGTAATGTGAACAAAGTTTATGTTTTTCCTTATATATTTGATGAGATTTACCAAAAGAATTACTTGGCCCTGAGGTTTGCTCTTCTGAGGGAGAGGCTTTTTACTTCAAATTCAATTTCTTTAATACATACAAACCTGTTTCAGTTACCTAGTCCTCTTAAATTTTAGCAATCTGTTACTTTTGAGAAACTTGTCCTTTTTGTCTCAGATTTAGAATTTAAGAGCGGTAGTCTTACTCTTAAAGAATTCTCAGGATACTGCTATATTGTCTTGATAACATCTGTGAGTCAATAGTGACTGCTTAACTTGATAATGGTAAACTGCAGCCCCCATTCACCATTGATTAATCTGACCAGAGTTTCTTCCATGTTATTTATCTTTTCAAGAATTAAGTTTTGATTTCACTGATTTTCACTTATTTTCTGTTTTGAAAAATCACTGGTTTCTTCCTTTATTTTTTGTATTTCCTCTTTTCTGCTTACCTTAGGTATAGTTTGCTTTTTCCCTAGTTTTTAAAGATATCAACTTATATTTCTGCCTCAAGACTTCTGTGCTTGCACAGAATAAACATTAAATGCTATAAATGTCCCTGGCATCCTTAGATTTTCTGCAAAACACAAATTTGAAGTGTTGAAGATTTTATTCATTCATTTAAAATTATGATTTAACTTGTTTTACATTTTTCTTTGCTACATAGATAGCTTGGAACCTAGTTGTTCAATTTTCACATTTTTGGAGATCTTTAAGCCTTTGTTTTTTTTGGCTTCTAAATTAGTCCATTATGATTTGATAGCATATTTTGTGTGGTTTCTATTTCAGTTAGTGCAGCTAGCAGTAGTGCTATTTGAAGGTTTTAAAAAAATTTTTTGTTTTTGTGTGGGTTATTTTTTTCCTGCTATGGGTATTCTAAATACCAGGGGTTTGCGGTTCCTACAACTGTACCTTGTGTTTGGTGTGGGGACTTGTATGCTTGTTTTCCTACACAAAACAAATATTTGACTAAACGAATTTTGAAAATTCTTTTCTATTTTTTCATTTACAAAGTTTTTTGATTATTTTGATTATTATTTAGCAAAACAAATATTTATCAGTTTATGCCCATTGGTGTTTCTTGTGTTCCAAAATTGGATTATACCTGTAATATTTGGGAATAAATACCAACCTACCATGGTTCGGATGTCCCCCCCAAAAGCTCATGTTGAAATATAATTTCAATTTAAGTTTTGAAAAGGACAGAGAAATTAATCTAACGATGCTATTTGGGGGTGGGGAAGGAATTAAGGAGTAAAGCCACAACTTTAGGGTCCTAATCCCCTGAAACTGGGTTTATAAGATGAAGAGGAGAGACACGAGCTATCTTACTGTGTCACGTGGTGTAATGTCTCCGCCACATTAGGATTTGCGGAGAGACTCTACCAGTAAGGAGGCTCTCACAAGATGTAATGCCAGCCTTCAGAACTGAAAAAAAATTATTTTCTTTATAAATTACCCAATCTTTGGTATCCATTTATAGTCATAGAAAACAGGCCAAGACACAAACTTGTGAGTCAACACATGATTAGAAGCACTGTGGAGCCTCAATTTTACACCAGTAGTGTGTTGAGAGTTGCAAGGTGTTATTAAAGGGGTAATAACTTAGACAATTATTCCTGCGTAAATCTGGTCACATATTCTGAATTGTATTTCTAGTAAGACTCATGACCACCATCAAAGAAGCAGTATATGCCCTAGTCTTTGGCAAATGAACAGTGGTGAGAACTGCAATTCACTTCTGAGAGCTTACAAAGTTAATAATGTTGTTGATTGGCAACATGTGAAAGACCTTAGAGTCCCATGTTTAATAGCAAGACTATCAGTCTAAGCCCTTCGGTACAGTGAGAATTGAAGTCATGCAACCACTACCTTACTCTCTACATAAACATAACTATTGTCCCAGGAGCTTCTTGTCCTAGAATACAGTATTATAAATACTATATGGCTTATTTCAGATTTACTTCCTGAAAATCCATTATCTGATCTCTTCAACAGTTGTTCAAATAGGATCGATCACCAAGCTGAATTTTACTTTTCAAGTCTCCTTGCAAATCCTTTCATTTCTCAGTTCACTAACCCTAAACTATCATATTGCAACGTTGACCTAATTTCTATCTGGTTCCGACATTGAAAAGGCCTGCCTTTAAAAATAACCCCCTTGCAAACTACGGGTGTCCTACATTTATCCCCTCCATTCATGTGACTGTCTTCACATAATGGTCTCTCTTATTGCAGCAAACCATAAATTTTGAGTTACTTGATGAGCAAGTACTTTTTGTGGTCTCTTTCAGAAGTCAGTAGTAGACAACAACAATAGTCTGACAATAATCTAAGGAAAAAGACATCTAGTATAAGCAATAAGATTTTCTTTAACTTAGTGAGGCTTCAATATCCAGTTGGAAGTAGAAACATATTCCTGTCTATAATACTCCTCCTCCAGCAGCCTCTGCCCTCCTAACTCTACATCTGTTCTTCTTTCCGGCATCCACTGTAGGGGCAGGTGCAGTTATCAGCTTCTCCTCGCACCTCCATCTCCCACTGAATGTAGTAGAGTTGGACCACATCATGACTGGGGCAAATAACTCATGCAAAGCAGTTTACAACTGACAGAACCACCCCTCCCAGAGGTAGCCCCTGTGAAAACTTACCTAGTGACAGTGGAATTAAAGTGGATGAGAAATATGCATTTTTGAAAATCCTCTTTCTTTCCTTGCATGTTTTCAATCTTTTTCTCCACGTAGAGTTTTAGCTTTACAGAGTGCTGTGATCTGCAACACAGGTGTTCTCATTAACATACATTTTGCCTTGAAGAACTCAAGTAGACAACGTACCTAAAACCTTGAAAGAAAAAAAATAACGTTCTTCCTTTCAAGTTATTTGTGGTGAAATAAATGTGGAAAACTGCTGCAGCCCTGGGCATTGAATTTTTTTCTCTCTGAAGGAACGATTTGGAAAACAGCATCAATAAAACACGAATCATTTGTACTCAATAGTTTGAGTGCTAATTTGACTTTTAAGTTTGAATTAACTCACTTATTACAGTATCTTCATCCCTCATATCAAATATTCAAATGAATATTGAGTTTATGTTTCATAGTTATCAATAGAAAAAAAATATTAGGTTGTATCAGTGAAAGAAGTGACTATTATACAACTCCTTTTCTGTTCTGACTTACTCTCCCTTAGCGACTTACTCTTCTCAAGTATAGTTTTAATTACCCTTCTGTTGATAGGCATGCCACTTTACCTACATATGGTTTATCCTATCTGAGATATCGAGCCTGAATTCATTAACTTTTCCTAAAAGGAAGTACTAGGCTAGACCTCTTCTGTGGGGTTCCATGCCAGCAAAATTTATGCTTCTCAATTTTGTTTTAATGCAAATGTTGGCTTCCTCAAAAGTGTACCCTTGTTCAATGAGAAATAATTTTGAAACCTTGCCTACTCTCAGATAATTCTGTTCCAGAAATTCTTTCTTGTCATTACAGTTGCTGAAATTCTAGATAACAATATACTCATAAGTTTAAGGCATTAGATAACAATATAGATCATTATAGGGAAATTCGTTTTCAATTGCAAGCTAAATGGGAGTCTTTGGGGAATAAAGACTTTCTGGGTAAAAAATGTGCTTTGGAATACAATTTACTATTTTACTAACAAAGATTTTTGATCTACAACTGGATGTTCCAAAAATGGTAAGATTTACAGTTTTAGTAAGTAATTTGTAGTCCTCTGACCTGTGATAATAGTTGATGCTATTCAGGTACATGTGTTGTAAGCAAAAGTAACAAAAAATACTAACAGCATTAAATCTAATGTTACACTTAACTCATTCATTTGATTCTGGCAGAAATGTACTATAAAATGATGACAAATAAATGTCATTTTCCTTTCTCAAATTTTTGAACCTGAAAACCCTGAGGGAATTGACTAAAATATATTCTGTTATTATTAGAGAATTTTATTAGAATTTTAAAATCTCTCTCTGTGTCTCTCTGTCTGTCTCTGTCTGTCTGTCTCTTTCTGATACACACAGCAGTTTGCTTCTCATATGCTCTCTTCCCCAGTTTCTCTAAGCCATAGTAGTGTTTTGTTTGCTTATTTTATTGTGTCTTTTTTTGGTTAGTACCAGCAATAGAAAAACCACTTCCTTGCTTTTGAAATTATGCTGTTTGCCTGATTCTTCATTTCTCTGACAAAAGTAATAGTCCAAAACTAGTGAGGGATGGATATGTTCAAAATATATTATTCACATTGAAACCCAATATTTCATAAAATTAATAGTGAATAATAATAATAGGAGAGATGTTTTTCATGTTCACTTACATTTGTCAGTTCCTGAAGAAGAGTGTTTATCTGTGGTAGTTTAGAGAATTAAATGTCCGTGCATGCATGCTGTGTGATTGCGTACACTTGTGTTCCTGTGTGTGTGTGTGTGTGTGTGTGCACGTATGCGTGTGCGTGCACTTTGCACCCTTATCTCTTTTATTAAGACTCTTTTATCAGGCTTTAGTCAAGCTCCTCTGAGCCCTCTTCTGCTAGCCCTCATCTCTGGGAACCTCAGCACATACAACTCAGTTTTAGTAAGAATTCTACTGTCAGCTTAAAAATTACCCATCCTTGACATCTGACCAAATTCATCATCCCCAACCTGACTTGCCTTTAGAAAGGATCTTAAATCAGTATAGCAAGAATTTCCCTAAACTTAATATCTCTTCTTAGTGGTAAATTTTTAAAAACTCATTAATCTACACATTGTACTAATTAGCTGTGAATGCCAAGCTATCTTTCTTATATTTGGAGTTGAGCCTGTCTCTCCCTTGCTGTGATAAACTTGAGGTCCATGCCAGCAGCCTTGAAGCAGTTACCCTTACCATTTTAACATGTGTCAGAATAATATTTTATTTAAAACATTCATGATATATCCTTAACTTTAGTTCAGGATTCCACAACAAGGCATCAGAAATTTCACTGTAGAATGTTCAGATATTAGTGTCTTCTGACAGCTCTTGAGTGACTTTTTTTCATTTTGGGACATGCACAAGGAGACAGAGATTCTGATATTGCACACAGGTGAAGCCTACTTCAAACTGCTGTTGCACGAGTGCTGGGAGGGCAATGGTTACACTGTTTCCCAACTTCCCCACTCCAACGGTTTCAGTGCATCTCCTGTCGTCCCTTCATTGGATGGTGTCTTAGGGGTGACACACGGGAGAGTGTTTCAATCACAGAATAAGAGGAAGGAAACATTTAATTATCTAAAACAGAGAACAGAAAAGGACTGAATGATAAAGGAAATAAAGTGCTAGAGTGTGGATACTGGATTTTATGAATTAAAGATGAAAAAATGCTTTCACTGATGTCTAGAACATAGCTTTTAAGAAGTTTTGTCTTCCATTTCCTTCTCCTTTTCTTTCCTCCTTTCTTCCACTTCTCATTTTCTCTCATCCCACACAGTTGGCCCTTATACCACTTGCATAAGCTCCTATTTGCCTCTCCCTCTGTACTCCAGTCCAATAAATATTTTGTATGTATTATTTCAATAATCTTCAATATCATGCTCAGATATCTGTATTATACTCGTTTTACAGATGAAAAATCTGATGTAAGTAGAGGTTAAGAGACATATTCACTGTCACATAGTAAGTCAGAAAATCAAACTTTAATCTGTGTCCCATCTAAAACTTACTCTTTTGGTAAGACTCTTTACCCAGATGTGGAACCCAGATTAGTCAGGGATCTTGTTAAAGTACTCTCAGGAAGCCTGGGTGGGAATGTAATATTCTGCACTTGATGGGATAGTCGTGGTGCAATTTACGTGATTCCCCAGGCTATGCTTTGAGTACCATTCAGTGGTAACTAATTTGAGATGGAAAGTTTTCACAGATAGTAAATGTACTTACAATTCTGTTATTCTAGTATAAGTTCAAAATAACAGAGATTACTATGTCCCTAAATTCTTTTGTATTTGTTTGATCTAAAACTTCCAATGTTTTGGTATCAGTAGAATTTCCTTTACAAATTCTCCCTCAAGGTCTGTTTTGGACAGAAATCTCAAAGGTACCACATTTTCACTTCAGTCCATCCATCAAATTTTTCATTCCTCTGATTGTTCTTTTCTTTACCTTTTCTGAATTTATTTCAATTTATCTAGATGTTTGGGCACCAAAAGACATAGAAGCAAGTGTTGTATTCCAGGTGCAAGCCTATCATTCATTTGAAAAATGCTGTCACATCACATCTGTCTGTTTTGTGACACGAGTGATACAATCTCTCTCAGTATTGAGTCCAAAAGAACTCTGCGTGATTTTGTGACTGGGCTATATTGAAGATTTCTATCTAATTTGACATTGCAATTTATGACCTCAAATATCTCTAATACTTCAAAAGAACTCATTTACATCTTTGAAGCTGGATGACATGTTTTTTCCTACACTGTGCGTTTCATCCCTCTCCTTTGTTAGGGGCTACTGATGTTAGCACACAACTATCTCCATTTTGTAATTTAGATTGATTAGTTGTTGGTGAGGAAGGCTTTCATTTTTCTTACAGCTTGTGGCCTGGTATCAAGGCAGAAACATACTTTACGTCCCCAAAGTCCACGGATTGAAATGATCAATTCCTAGGGCAAGAATTTTAAATAGGTGATGTGTAATAATAGAAGGTGTGAGGGACTTTTATATTGTAAGGCCCTATGAGACAGGTTCAAAGCAATTTAATTACCAAATAATTGGTGAAAGCATTTCAACAGGAGTTTAGAAGAATATTATAAAACTTTTAATTTAAAAATATGTTTCCTTTTAATCTTCCACTGTGGTTGTGGTAACTCTAGCTACCTAAAATCTTCCTTTTGCAATGTTTTAATCAGATCCTCCCTGAGCTAGGAGAAAAAGGGCTGACTCCCTGGTATGTCACGAGGGCTTAGTAGGAGTCTTTTTCTAAAGACAAGATCTCCTTTCAATTAGATTTAAAGATATTTAGAGAATAGTAGTGTCTGTACTACTATAAGAAACTTGTTTTTTTTTCTTCAGGTTCTAGTAAGACTTGCTGAATTGGCCTTTGAAATGATGACTGTACTATAGGTATAGTAACATTGCTCAGTAAGGACAGCCGGAAAAGCCTGCCTAGGAAGATATAGTCGTGTGTGTGTGTGTGTGTGTGTGTGTGTGTGAGAGAGAGAGAGAGAGAGAGAGAGAGAGACAGAGAGAGAGAGAGACAGAGAGACAGAGACAGAGAGACAGAGAGACAGAGAGACAGAGAGACAGAGACAGAGACAGAGACAGAGACAGACGCAGACGCAGACACAGGGAGATTTAAATACTTTTAATTCAAGAAACAACGTCTTGAGGGCCTCCTATGAGTCAGTGACATGCTAGACCTCAAGAAGGGGAAGCGGGAAGTTGAGACATATTTTGTTCATACCTAGAAAGGTTAACAAATACCAAGTGAGGGAAATTTCTATAAATCAAGTAGTTTCTACTTGTGTTGCAGTTCTAGTCTTATTTTTCTACTTTGTGCCAAGGAAAGTTTTCAGGACAGAAAAAAAGCCCTTATGTTTTTGGAGTAAAAAGAAAGTCCTAGAAAGATTAAGGTAGAATTTTTTCTTTATTTGATAAGGGTAGATAAGGCAAGATACCGAAGATTTTTGATTTGGAGGCTCTGTGTAACAAATCCAGTAGGATTTATTTGCTTATAAACTAAGGATTTAAAAATCAAACTTCCAGAAATAGTAACTACATATAAAGTTTTAAAGTAACAGTAATGTTTTCCTGAAGAAAATTATGGATAAAGAGTATGCCTAAAGATTGCTCATTTCAAATAGATTCGTGGGCTTTGAAACTGGTGCCTACCTGTTGGCTTGCTGAGGATATCTTTGTTTAAATATTATTGTATACAAAATGTGTAGAAAGAGATAGTTATAAAGTAACATAGGATCGGCATGAGATGAGATGGATAGCATGTCAAGGGTGCAGTCTCACACCAGTAGAGGGCCTTCTCTTGTCTTCTATATATATTTCCTATCACATAAATGTAGGTGCCTACAGATAATGTCACATGACAGTTTTAATATTGATGTTATCATGCAATGTCTCCAAGTTTTATTTAGATATTATTACTTTTTTAAATTCACTTTTTATAGCATTTTACTTTAAATGCTAATAATGTAAAATTATGCAAGTCATAGTAATAGTGGCTAATATTTAGGGGTGCTTAAATATGTTATTTACTATGCTAAAAGTTTTACACAGCAATGAGTAATTTAATCTTCAAAGAAACCTTGTGAATTGGGTATAATGATAAATCCATTTTGTTGATGAGGAAATTGAAGTTAAGAAAGGATAAGTTGTCAGAAGTTACTTCTTACCCAGCTAATTAAGGATTCTACTGTCCATTTCTCTGACTCCAAAAACCACATAAACATATAACATGTGCTCTATTTTTATGTTTGTCCTAAGCCTTGTTCCACCAGAACAGTCAATTCTATGTAACAACAAACTGAAAGTAAAGCTAAATCCTATAAAAGAAACAAAGATTGACGAGTTTCTTGTAATCAGGCTTATTCATTTTAGTAAGACTAGCAGTTTTGCATTGTAAGTCAAACATAATATTATGCTGAAGGCTTTAATAGAGGAAGAAATTATCAATTGAGGACACTGAACAGATGGATTTCAACTGGGGGACTCTGCAATGACTTTCAAAGACAATGTGAGTTAAAATGTGATTTAGGGACCATTTAAAAGCTGGTAGATGGTTATAGAATTGTGAGTGCAGGGAGGGTAGTGAAATTGGAAACAGGTTAAAGATTAATTTTATCTGAATTTTTAAAACTCTGTTAGAGACATCGATGGTTTTTACTCCCATGTGACAAAATCAGATTGATGTTTGAGAAGGATGTTTAGTCACTCACAGAGTAGAGTGGTTTGGAGAAATCAGGCAGTCCAGGTAAATCGCAAGAGCTGTTTGCGCTGTGACCTGAAATGACAGTGGCTGTGTTCACTTGTGGTTAATCTGAAGTTACGCTACAGTGCATAATATAAATTTCCAATGTATCATATTTATGTGTAAGCAAACTTTGAATAATTAATTTCTTGTGTGAAACAGCCTCTATTGGGGATATTTGCTAATTTTTCTCTCATTTGAGACATAAGGTGCCTTGTAATGTACCATGATCTAAAGTTTGTGAATTTCATATAGCAAAAGTTTTTTCTTGATTTATAGTTTATTTTAAACATTTTAATGAAATGCTATCATCCTAACTCTTGGCATTTTGAAAGACTGTTAAGCCATGGAAATTATATGACTAAGATAGTTTAAAAAGAGAAAGATAGGCCTGTAAAAAGTTTTTTTTTTTTTTTTTTAAGTAATGAAAGAAGACACTTGCATTTGAAGTTTTGAAGAAATTATTCTCTTTTGAGAAAGGGGTGGGTTAGATGACTTGCTGGGTCATTTCAAACTTTAGCTCCCATGTATCTGTGTTTCAGAGACAAGAAAAATTGTTTTATCTTGTGACCGATGGTTCTTCAAATCATTATTTTACCTCCTGCCATTGAAAATAAGATTCTTCCAAATATAAAAATGTTTCAAGCAGACTTTCAGCTCTGCTAGGCCCTGGTGATAAATACAACCCTCATCATTGCTATTTGAGATGGTAAATCAACCAAAGTTCAATTTATAAAATTCTAGAGATACATTTTGTTCAACTTTCAACTATTTTATATAAAAGCCCAGCACTCTCTGAGATTCCACGAGAAATCTAATTCAAAACATTATAGCAATTGATTTAGTTTAGTGAAAACTCTTTTTAAACATATTTTATACATTTTTAATAATCATGAAATTATATTTATTGCCACAGTCACTCAATTATCATTAACTATCTGCACAATTTGTTAAGAAAATGTTCAGTGTTGACAATGTGCTGCTGGGGATATGTCAGACCAGATGCTATGAGGGGACTTGCCTGCTATAAAACAACTAGATCCTGCAAATATTATAGGTGTATATGAGTGTGTGGGGAATGATAAACTTGTATAGTAAGAGAGAAGGTTAGTTAGGGTTCAGTAGAAAAACAGAATCAGTAGAAAATGTGTGTGTGTGTGTGTGTGTGTGTGTGTGTGTGTGTGTGTGTGTGTAATTATGCAAGCATATTTGCAGGATTTACAGGATCAGAGGCAAGAGATTCCAATATAGTAATTTTCATACAGCAGAACCAGAAGATCTAGAAGCTGCTCAGCCCCAGCTGGTGGAGGTCTCTGAACAGGAGGGACCAAGGATGCGGTGCCAGTCTGAAGTTGGAGATCTAGAAGCTCCTGGAGGAGCTGCTGGTGTGAAATTTTACTGAAAGGCTAAAGATGGAATCTGAAGTCCACAGGTCAGAACAGTAGCAAAAGATATGTTTGTTCAAGTAGAATCAAACTTGCAAAGCAAGATGACATCCCCCTCCTTACCCTTTGCATTCTATCCAGGATGTGAGGCTACTGGGTGGTACACATACTAAGACTGACCTAAACCTGGGCTATCCTTATGTGTATATTTACCGACCATTTAATAACATTTGCAGTGGTTGGAAGTCGGAAGGTAGTATAGGAAAGACTGGGAAAGCATGTTAAAAGGCTCTTTATAAAGCTTAGAAGACTCTTTGTAAAGCTGAGGCTGTTGTGCTGAACATTATAGCTTCCCTTAGTGGAAAAGGAAAAGCCATGTTATCAGTTTTAATAATTGCTGTTTGAAGATTTTTATATACATTATACTGATATTTACTAGAAGTATATTAAATAGGAAAAAGTTACTGTCCATGTCAGCCTTTCCAAAATAAAGTCATCAAACACAAGCAAACTACCAGGCCTAGTTACTGTGAAATCATTTTATGTTTTTGGTGAGCTGTACCTAAACCTAGGAACTGTTAAGGAAGATTTGTGTGTGTCTTTCTGTGCGTATTCGTACTATGGATAGGCACAGCTGAGGGACATGAGACAACTGTAGCACAGTGGATAATTCTTCTCATTGAGGACTTTTTGATGTGACTCAAAGAGAAAAACAATAAATAATAAAATTTTACTCATGTTAAATAGTTTGAAAAGAAGCCCAAATGGAACATACTTATTTACACATCTAGGACGGCAGGCTCAGAATTAGGGAGCAATCCAGGAATATTTCCCTATATATTCTGTGAGAGTCCGAACTTGATTTAGTTCTTTTCCCCCACTTGACACAGCTAGTGGTAAATTCTCTGCACATCCTTGTTGAAATTAATTATACCAAACTAAGGTGGAGAAACTCAATGTGTGCTCAGATAATTTTGCTGTCTTATCTCTTCCTGTAAAAGAGGAGTGTTTTCTGAGGCCTCAGATTCACAGACAGGATGTATTTTCTTTAGACAAATGACAACGCTATTTTTTACCATAGCCAAATAAGCCATTGTCAAAAGTGTGTACTATGGAAAGAACTCGAGCTATGAAAGCGATGATCAATTTAGAGTAAATGTAAATAAAACTGAAGTGGCTCTTCGGGTCTCAATGTGTCCTGTTCAAACCATAATTTCTCATGCTCCCTTCAGACACTGAATGTACTTTAGTTGGGGCAGCTCCAAACTGATGTTTGATAGGGAAGTTTCAAGAGAAGCAAATACAATGTACTCATTTACTTAATTAGTAGGGTGATCTTTAGGACTGAGTTGTTTAGATTAAGGTTTGATGAATTATTTTCTGATTCCAGAGCGCAGGCTGCCTCCTCTTTCACCTCTACTTAATACTGCATAGTGCTGCCCTGTTGCTTGTTTGGTCCTGATAAAAATAATGCCACACAGGCATCAGGTTGCTTGTGGAGCTGTGCTTTTCTTTTTATTATTGTCTGAACTTCAGGGTCACGAAGTTAATAATCTTCAAATTAACACATATTTAACCCAGATGTTCCTTAAAGAATAGGAGTTCATTCTGGAAAGAGCACTTACAGCCCCTTCAACATAGTACTGTTATGATTATTATGGTTTGTATTGTTACTTTCCACTTTCTGCTCAGAATTGGCTGTAGTGCATCGTTCTCGGTTGGGCATGGAGCTCTTAACTTAAATCAGTGGGCGGGGATATCCGTCACGGGCGCAGACACCGTCCTGGCAGGCGCAAGGTCCTCAGTTCGGTTCCTGGTACCAAAACGAATACAATACAATACAATAAAATAACTATAATAAGTAAGTGTCTAGCACTGGCACTATTGTAATATTGACTTCTGATTTTACTGGAATCTATGACTCTGAAAAATAAGAGCATTGTCATATTTTGACAGTCAAAATTTTTTGAGACAGAAAATATGTCATGGTAGGTGGGTTTAGTTTGTTACCACATTTTAAAAAAAGGAAAAACAAATTTTTAAAGATTTGTTGGAATGGAAACGTGACTTTTCTCTTGAAGTCTCTTTTCTCTTGAAGTGTTTTTTGTCCCTAGCAGTATAGAATGTTGATTTTTTTTCTCTTTGCTTGCCCATTCCTGCTACTGGTCTGAAAAGATTTCACTGTGATGAGAGCTACACCCAACAGAACCTTTGCAGTGGTGCCCCAAGTCTATGCACAGTCAGACACAGTAATTAGATACGTGTATTTTAATTCATTCACATTGCAACAAAATATATTATCATTTAAATAATTCTTACTTTATAATGATATGTAATATTTTAACCCCAATAGGAAATTAATAATACAGTTAAATTTACATTTATATTGTGGAATACACTTCTAAAAGTTTATTTAGTGAGCTAAAGAACATATTGGTGAACTAATTTGAAATTTAGGAAAAGTCACAAAGAATTTAGGGTAAATTGCTAAAATGATGTCATGTCCTCCAAGTATTTTAATTTGTATTTTCGTTTTTTTTTTAATACTACAGATCTTTAAAAGTTTATTTTTCTTTTTTTAATTTTTAAAAAAATAAAAGTACAAAAACATTAACAAACAGACACCAATTAGCATAAAAAATAGTACAATCACAACTAATCTATAGACAAGGTGACATGGTCTCAACAGTGGTTATTGCTTTATCCATTGATATCTCGAAGTGTAAATATATGAACCCATATACAGACATGCAAAATTAGTCAGACCATTAATCCTCTCAAAAACAGAAAAAACACAAAAACCAAAAATCCAAAGACAAAAAACAAAACAGGCAAACAACAACATCAACAACAAAAAAACACCAATAGTTGCTGCTTTGCATATTGATAGCTTCCAAGTGTGTGTCCAGGATAACACATATAGACATACAAGACTGATCAAATTTAAGTGATATCATACAATAGTAGAACCATGTTAGCCCTCCTGCATATATGTATATTCATATATACATACATACATTTTTGTCTCTTTCTTTTCTCCTTTCCCTCGTCCCATCTGTTCTTTGTTTTTGAACACATTTCCTTCATGTCTCTTAGTTTATATTCCCACGCTCGGGTTCTTACACCAGTGATACAATACGTTGCCTGCACATGTATCACTGATTTATTTCACTTATGAGTATGGACTCCAGTTTTGACCACTTGCCTACAAAGTCCCCAAAACTGTCTTTCTTTATAGCTGAATAATATTCCATTGTATAAAAATGCCACAATTT
>PVLD010026929.1:0-21473 GCA_004027595.1 Dinomys branickii
GCCCTCCGCGCGGCCCGCCCGACACGCGCGAAACGTGGGATTGCCGGGCGTCTCCGCCGCTAACAAGCCGATCTCTGTCGGGAGTCGCCGGAGAGCTGCGCCGGCTCGGGAGGCTGTCCGTGTTCTCCACAAATTTTGAACTACAACCTGCTTTACTGCAAACAGCTTTTTTTAACAAGACAATGGAATTCAGATTTCCTGTTCTTCATATTCAAAGTTGTTTTAATCTTTCATATCGCGTGTTGAGAAAAGGCACCACACAAGTCCATAAAGTTCAAGGATCCTCACAGCAGTGTTGTATGCGACTCAGGAAAGCTGGGTCCATGTAGGTGGCCATCAGTGGAAGGGAGCAGAGGCAAATTATAACCAATGTCCACTGGGCAGCACCAGAAAATGGTCAGAGGGAAAAGATTACACATACACAGTGCAAGTGGCTGGGTCTTTAAAAGTCACTCTGGAGATGAGTTATTCTCTCCTTTTCCGAGCCAGGCCTGGGCCTTTCCACATTATCTCTGTGGCATTTGCATATGGTCTTTCTGTACCCACCTCCCTTCCCCTCAATTTAACTGCTTTAAGGTAAAAGAAGATAAAATGCAGGAGCTCTAGTTATTATGTGACAGTAAAGACTTTAAATCTCTTTTTCACAAAAATCCATTAAAATGACTCAGGAGGCTTGGTAAATGTACACAAAGTCATTACGAATCCTCCTCTTAGCAGGTGTCTGTCTGTGCCATCCCTTCTGCATCTGGGCTGACCTAGACGACCTTTCTGTAACCAACATGATGCACCAGCAATAAAGCTGAGCTTTTCTAAATCAAAGTGATAAAAGTGTCCAGAAACCTCCCTGTGACACACTTCATCTTCAGGTGACACAAATTCCCAATCATTGAATTGAATCGCTCTCAGTTGCTCTGAGGTTAAATGTGAATTTCTCTGATGCTGTAGTTTCCTATTCCCACTGGGATGATAAAGTGACTGGCAGCCTACTCCATTTTCCTGGCCACCCCTGAAATAGCAGATCCCTCCCTCAGGCACTTGACCCTATTACGAGAAAGTACGTATCCTGGATCTCAGGTGCAGGCGTAAAGGGTGCCATGGTTCCAGAGAACTCCAGCTTCTGCATTTTGGTCTAGTGTGTTTTCCTTCCACTTGCCTCTGGTATCTGGCTTTCTCTGCTGTTTCTACCTCAGTTTACCTGCTTTCCTCTGGTGTGCATACCAGAGCCACCCTCCCTCACTGCTACCACCAAGTCAGCCATGATGGAACCTCCAGGTTGAGTTCTGATTGGTTCTTTAAAGATGAAATCATATTGTAAAGGTAGCAAAACATGAAATAGAGGTTAAAAAAAAAAGAGGAATAAGGGTAAAGGAAGAAAAAGGGGAATAATTGATCCATAATGATATCTAGCTGTTCATCGGGAAAGAAAGCTAGCAATAGAGATCACACAAATGATGGTGTTGGAGAGGAACTCTTGGTCTCAACCCCTAACTGTCCCTGGGGACAGACTTTGTGGGATAATTCTGACCTCTTACCTGTTCCCTTTTGGTTCCCACCATATCAGATAAAGACTGTGACTGAGGAATTTCAGAGAAGGAACTGCATATTTTTGCCTATTGTCTCTGGCTGTTCTTTGCTTCTCCATCTCATGTTTTAGAGACACAACTCCTTGAGGTAAGGCAAAGAATTCTTCCGCATGACTGTGACAGGATCAGTGCACTTATTTCTGCAGTACGCTGCTGCACTGAGAAGCCCACTGCTGGTGCAAATCTAACCCAACATTCCAAAGTAGTCTTACTTTCATTCAACTGGTATCTTGATCTTCATTTGTGTGACTTTTGGACCTATCATTCTATTTCCTGCCCTCTTGGCCTGTATCGCATTGTGGTGTATGGAATCACAGTGGGCGTGTATGGACGGTCAGTCATATAGCAACCATAGAGCAGCAACTGGCCAGTATTTCTATGTCACAAAAACTTTCTTACAAGAACTAACTGTGGTCCCACAGAATTACATTAATTACTTTCTAAGGTAGCACCTCAAGTACCTAATTAATTCCTACTAGCCCCCAACACAGAGAGCGTCTACCATTTCCCAACCTTAACATACCAAGGACTAAGCTTTTAACACAAACCTTGGGGAGACAATTCACACTCTATCCAGTCTATAGAAAAGCTGCAAAGTCAACACTAGAGAGTTTTGTACAGAGTGTTGGAGTTCTGTCCAAACTTTCCTCAGTTGAAAAGTACAGCTGCCAATAACAGTGATTTTTTTGCCACTTTATGTGTTGTGTAATTGAACTCCTTGACAACACACAACTGGACTAGGTTTGATTCTATTTTATCAGGTTTGGCCTCTGAGATCTACTTTATTGGGCAGGAATAAGTGCCAGTCAACTTCAATAATATAACTATAAAAGGAGACCTATATTTTACAGTATCATAATGTGGATTCAAATTGGAGGTAAGCACTACCCTAGATTTTTAATACTTATGTATTCTTTGCTTATTTTAAAATTTCCCAAAGCATATATTACTCTAGAAATGACAAAGTTTAAGTAGGCTAAAAATAATATTTTTAGAAATCCTTAGAAATTGTATTACCAAGTAATAAATCCTATTGATAATATTCATTGATATTTACGATGGAAATATTCTTCAAAATATTGTTCAATTGATTTTCCTATAGACTTTATTTTCACTTTTTTCTTACTCCATATGCTATTTTTTTATCTTCATAGGTTCCTAGAGTTTGGATGTGTTTCCAACAGAGGAATGGTATTTGGCAGTAATCTCTGTTGCTGTCAAGCAGTGCTAATCCATAGTAAAGATGCTCATTTTTCAGATGTAAAAAGTCAGAGCTGACATTATAGAAAAACTGTGAAGACAGATTAATTTTAGGCCCAGAGCAAAAATTCAAAAGGAAGGAAGTTATTAATTGAGTCATTTACCAAGTATTTATGCAGTAACAGATGCATGCCAATCTTCTACCATCAGCTGCAGTTAATCATAAACATGACAGAAAAAATATAAAATTATTTATTATTGTAGTGGAATGCTGCAAAGAAATACAGACATAACATATAGAAAAGCATTATCCACTCATACACACATACTGGTACTCAGGAATTGAAATTTGGGTGGTCACTGAGTCCTTCAGGATGGTTAATTCAGAAGAAAGTTTATTTCACAGTGTTTACTCAGTTCTTTGGTGTTTATTCTAAAATGCTCTGTTTTGGATAGTAGTTTGAGATATAGTAATGTAAACATGTAATTCTACTTTGGTCTTTCCTTTCTGGAAGCTTCTGACTCCCTTTAGCTTTCTGGTTATGGGTTTGTTATTTATGTTGCATTTTACCCTTGCTATTTTACCCACTGAACTTTTATCCTCTATTTAATATGTGCTGTTTAGCTCTGCATTTATCTCTTGACTGTGCCATGGTTAAGTTTATACTTATTTGCTAATGGTTCATTGTTGGTTCTGAGGCTCTTGACATTTTTCTATGTACATCTGGGAGTTTTAAATGACAATTACCATGGAATTTTCTTTTTAATATGTCCAGTGTGCTACCTTAATTTAAGAATGCTTCCTCCATTCCTCACCTCTTTAATAAGAACATGAGGCAACTTTGTTTTGTGTAACAAGGTCTGGAAGCTACTGCATTGTTTAATGTTAGCTTACTAATACTACAGTCATGTATAATTTAAGGAAACACTCTTTTGTATTTGGAATGCAAGATCTTTCAGCCAACATAAAATCTACTCACCAATCTGAACTCAAGTTTGAGAACAGTGGATACTGGATGAGTTGTTGCTATGTTTTCTAATGATTTTAGTGGGACTCGTATCCAAATGACTGAATATTCATAAACTGTACAATGTTTATTTGGGTTTATTTGGGAAACTGTAAAATGAAATTTGGGTTCAGGAATTGAGTTGCTGAATTTCTTTGAGTAATTTGATGATTTAGTTCTGATTCCACCAGCATTTGGATCATTGAGTGCTTTTCTTTTATTTGCTATTAATTTTTCAGTTAGATCCTATCTTTAGAAAAATAAATGTTGTCAATGCAATAATGAATGAGACTAAGAGAAAAACATGAGGAATTTTCCAAAGGGAAAGTTGTCAAATAACTTGATACCCTGAAACACTGAGCCTTTCTAAGTCCTATTTATGAGATTTTGTTCTTTGGGCCAAAAAGTCAGAAGCTAGTAAATGAGCTGGATTGTCTCTAGTGCCCAAGTTACTCTGGAAGCTCAGCACAGCCAGCTGGGTTCAGCGAGCCTTCATGAATACTGGAAGGGTCACCTGTGGTGAGATGGAAGAGGGAATTGAAAGCAAAGACTAAAAGATTGGCTTCAGCTTTATAAGTCAGATCTTCCCCTCATAGAATGATGTACAGCAGAGAAAAAAATACAAAGGAATAATCTAATTTTTTTTGACAAGTATGCTAACAGAATTACAGTAAATAAAAATAAATTAACAGGTTTAGTTAAATAATGGTGACCTAAATTAGACAACTGAATGCATTTTGTTTTATTTTATTTTTTTTTAATTTTCAAAGTAAAAGAACAAAAACAATAACAAACATACACACAGTGGCACAAGAACAGTACAAAAACTGAACTACAGGTGGCAGGGGATCGACAATGGTTGTTGTATTACACGTTGGTAGCTTCAAAGTGTACACTCAGGACAATACAAATAGACATACAAGGTTGATGAAACAACTAATCACCGATTGTTTCCCACATCAAAATGATGTGAGACAACAGTGCAACCATGTCAGCCATCCGCACATACATACATACCTACTCAGCTATCCTCTTCTTCCTCCTCTCCTTCCCTTCATTCCGATTGCTCTCTACCCTTGAGCAGTCGCCCTTCGTACCTCCCAATCTATATTCTCACCTCCAGGTTCCTACACTAATGATACTATACACTGTTTACACATGCACATCTGGTTTACCTCACTTATGAGTATGGTCTCTAATTATGATCATTTGCATATAAAAGCCCCTAGATTGTCTTTCTTTACAGCTGAATAATATTCCATTGTGTAAAAATGCCAGTTTTTTAATCCAGTCCTCTGTGGATGGACGTTTGGGTTGTTTCCATGATTTAGCTATTACACATTGTGCTGCTATAAACATGGGTACACATATATCACAGTGATATGCTGTTTTCAGGTCTTCTGGGAAAATACCCAGAAGGGGGATAGCTGGGTTGAGTGGGACCTCCAGACCTAGTTTGCTGAGGATTCTCCAAACCCATCTCCACAGTGGTTTCACCAGTCTGCATTCCCACCAGCAGTGCAGCAGAGTTCCTATTTCTCCACAGCCTCGCCAGCATTTGTTATTGGATGATTTCTTGATGCTGGCCAATCTTACTGGGGTGAGATAAAATCTCAGTATTGTTTTTATTTGAATTTCTCGAATGACTGAAGATGTAGAACATTTTCTCATATATTTATTTGCCCTTTGTATTTCTATATCTGAGAAGTGTGTATTCATCTCAGATGCCCATTTCTGGATTGGGTCTTTGAAATTGGACAGGTTCATTTTTTTTAATTCTTTGTATGTTCTGAATAGAAGGCCTTTGTCCGAGGGACAGCCAGTTAGGATTTTTTCCCAATCTGTAGGTTTTCTTTTTACTCTGCTGGTGATTTATTTAGATGTGCAAGAACTTTTCAGTAAGATGAGGTCCCAGTTATTGATTCTTCGAAGTGTTTCCCTTGCAGTTTGATTTTTGTTCATGAACTCTCTGCCTACTCCCATGTCTTCAAGATTTTTACCTACTTTCTCTTCCAATAGATTCAGTGTTTCTGTTTTAGTATTGAGATCTGTGATCCATTTTGACTTGAGTTTGGTGCATGGTGATAGACTTGGGTCTATTTTCAGGCTTTGGCAAATAGCAAGCCAGTTTTTCCAGGACCATTTATTGAAGAGGCTATCTTTCTTCCAATGGGCTTGTTTGGCCCCTTTGTCAAATATTAGGTGGCTGAGTGTATTTGTGGTTGTGGCTGTATCTTCCCGTCTGTTCCATTGATCCTCAGGTCTCCTTTTTAGGCAGTACCATGTTGATTTTATTACAGTAGCTTTGTCGTATAATTTCAGGTCAGGGATTGTGATTCCACCTGACTCGACCTTGTGGCCAAGAATTGCTTTTGCTATTCTGGGTCTGTTCTGGTTCCAGATGAACTTAAGGCATGTTTTCTCTAGATATGTGAGGTACGTTGATGGTAGTTTAATGGGAATTGCACTGAATCTGTGCAACAATTTTGGTAGTATGGCCATTTTCACAGTGTTGGTTCTTCCTAACCATGAGCAGGGAATGTTTTTCCATTTATTGAAATCCTTTTTGATCTCTTTTTTCAGAGTACTGTAGTTTTCATTGAAAAGATCTTTCACCTCTCTTGTTAGATTGATTCCTAAATATTTCATTTTCTTGGATTCTGTTCCAAAAGGTATGGTTTCCTTAATTTCTCTCTCAGTTTGTTGTTTGTGTATAGGAATGCCATTGATTTTTGAGTGTTGACTTTGTATCCAGTTACACTGCTGAATTTGTCAGTTAATTCAAGGAGTCTTCTTGTGGAGTTTTTTGGGTCTTCCCTACAAAGTAGCATGTCATTTGCAAATAGTGATAGTTTTACTTCTTTTCCTATCCTTATTCGTTTTATTTCTCTCTCTTGTCTAATTGCTCTGGCTAATGCTTCCAGAACTATTTTGAAGAGTAGTGGTGACAGTGGATATCCTTGTCTTGTTCCTGACTTTAAAGTGAAACCTTTTAGTTTTTGTCCAGTTAGTATGATGTTGGCTGTTGGTTTGTCATACACAACTTTGATCAGATTGAGGTAAAGTCCATCTATTCCTATTTTTTCTAGGGTTTTTAACATGAATGCATGTTGGACTTTGTTAAAGCCTTTTCCACAACTATTGAGATGATCATGTGGTTTTGTCTTTGGCTCTATTGATATGGTATATTACATTAATTGATTTGTGAATATTGAACCATCCCTGCATTCCTGCAATAAATCCAACCTGGTCATGGTATATAATTTTTTCATGATTCGCTGCATTCTATTTGCTAGTATTTCGTTAAATATCTTTGCATCTATGTTCATTAGGGAGCTTGGTGTATAGTTCTCTTTCTTGGTTGGGTCTTTCTCAGGTTTTGGTATCAGTATAATACTTGCCTCCAGAAATGAGTTAGGGAGAATTGCTTCCTGATTTTCAATTTCATTGAAGAGTTTGAGGAGTGTTGACCTCAAATCTTTTCTGAATATTTTATAGAATTCTGGTATGAATCCATGAGGGCCTGGGCTTTTCTTTGTTGGTAAGTGTTTAATTACATTTTCAATCTCATTAATTGATATTGAGTTGGTCAGGATTTTTACATCTTCCTGATTCAACTTTGGTAATTTGTACCTATAGAGGAATCTGTCTGTTTCTCTTAGTATTCTATCCTATGGGAGTAAGGATTTTCAAAGTAGATATTAATAATCTTTTGAATTTTTGTAGGATCTGTAGTGATTTCATCCTTTTCATTCCTTATTGCATGAAATTGAGTTTTTTCCCCTTTTTTTGGATAAGGTTGGCTAGGGGCTTATCAAAATTATTCTTTTAAAGAACCAACTCTCTGATTCATTTATTTTTCATAGTGTTTTCTTTGTCTCAATTGCATTAATTTCTGCCCTGAGCTTTATAATCTCCTCTCTTCTTTGGGTTTTGGGCTTGGCCTATTCTTCTTTTTCTAACAGTTTGAGGTGCAGCATTAGGTTATTTATTTGTTCTGTTTTCCTTATGTGTGATTTCACTGGTGCAAATTTCCCTCTGAGAATTGCTTTCATTGCATCCCCAGATTCTGGTAGGTTTTATTTATATTTTTGCTTTTTTTTAGGTATTTATTAATTTCTTCTGTGACCCATCAGTTGTTCAGGAGGTTGTTGGCTAATTTCTAAGTGTTTATGGAGTTTTTGGAGTGCTTTTTGCCATTAATTTCCAATTTCATTGCATGGTGGTCAGATAATATGCATGGGATAATGTCAGTTCTTTTGCATTTAGTTAGATATGGTCTATGGGCTAGAATATGGTCTGTTTTAGAGAAAATCCCATGTTCAGCTGAGAAAAACATGTATTCTGAGATTGTGGGGTAGGACACTCTGTATACATCTACTAAGTCCATTTGTTCGCACATTTAGTTCAGGTCTGTTATTTCTTTGCTGATTTTTTGTGTAGTTGACTTGTCTCTGCATCAAAGGGGTGTTTAGGTCCCCTATTACAATAGTGTTATTGATTATGTGGTTTTTCATATCTGTTAAGATTTGACTTACATAGTTTGGTGCTCCAATATTTAGTGCATACATGTTTAGGATTGTTATCTCTTCCTCTTGCAGCTTTCCCCTAACTAGTATGTAGCGACCCTCTTTATCCCTTTTGATTGTTTTTGGTTTGAAGTTTACATTGTCTGCAAACATAATAGCTAACAATGCATGGAGAATTGTTTTCTATCTTTGACTTTCAGTCTATGGATTTCCTTTTGAGTAAAGTGTGTTTTTCCTGTATACAGCATATTGTGGAATTTTGTTTCTTAATCCACTCTGCCAGTCTGTTTCTTTTGACTGGTGAATTGAGGCCATTTATATTAATGGTTATAACTGATATATGTTGGCTTGTCCTTGTCATGCTATTTACTTGCTGTTGGTTTCCTATGTCTGGCGTCTGTTTAATTGCTTGGCTGCTTGAGGCTTCCTTTCTATTGTTTTTCTTGAGATGGTGGTCTCTTTTTTCTCCATCTACAGTATCTTTCAGTAGTTTTTGTAATGTTGGTTTGGCATTCATGAAGTTTTTCAGTTTTTCTTTGCCATGGAAATATTTTATTTCTCCATTGAATTTGGAGGATAGTTTTTCAGGATACATCAGTCTGTGTTGGAAGCTGTTTTGTCTCAGAACCTGTAATACCTCTCCCCAAGCTCTCCTTGATTGCATGGTTTCTGTTGAGAAGTCGGCTGTGATTCTGATGGGCTTTTTATAGGTGATCTGTTTCTTTTCTCTAGCAGCTTTTAGTACTCGGTTCTTTTGCTGGATATCTGAGATCTTGAGTATTATATGTCTGGGTGTGGTTTTATTTTGGTTATGGCTAATTGGAATTTTTATGTCATTTGCGCTGCCTCCTGCTGCTTCATTGACTCCTATTACTTGGACTTTATTTCTCTTTGACTCATGTTGCAGCTGTTGGGTTGATTTTTCCTGGATCCTTGATGATTTTAAGAGATCCTCCCTTTCATGATTGCTAGCTGTCGTGCTGTCTTCAACAACTGAAATTCTATCTTTGGTTTCAATCAAGCAGTTTTGCAAGCTTTCAATGGAAGTTTTGATTTCCTGGAAATCTCTTTAAGTCTGTTTCTTGTGTTCTAATTCATTCCTAAATTGCTCACGTAACATTTCCATGTGTTGCCTGTCTTCATCTTTTCTTTTATCTGTTTCTTCTCTAGATGTGTGGAGAATTTCTTTCATTATTACTGTAATTTCATTTTTTGGCTGAGAGATTATTTCTGATCTAATCACTTCTATGGCCTGATAGAGTTGTTTCTTTACTTCAGATGTGAATATTTCAGAGGTTTCAGGTATGTGTCTTTCAAGTTATCCTATGTCAGTGTCTCCTGGACTTGGTCTGGGTGGAGTTCAGTTCTGAGACTGCATTTTGCTCCTACATCTTGTCATTTTGGATGTCAAGATGAACAGTTCTGAGCTACAAGTACCCGGGCAGCTCACTGAAGGACTCTAAGGACCCTAGTCAAACTTATCCCAAGATTACAGAAGGCCGTGGACCACTGGGCATAGGGTCCCCAGGCAATTGCTGGGGTGCACAGCTCAGACCACAGCTGCAATGGTTGAGAATGCTGGCCTTTCATACCAGGATCTCTAGGCCATGATGGAAAGCATGTGGGCCTCAGCCATGGATCTTATGGTGGCCAGACAGGGGCTGCTGCTCAGGGATCCTCAGGTAGCTGGTCAGGGGAGAGCAGGCCTCACCTACCAACCTAGAGCACCACAGATCCCGAGGGTGCTCCTGTGCAGCAGGCCTCATCTGCCAATGGGGAGTTCCACAGAGAACTGGGCTGCTTCTGCACCACACACCTCACGTGCCAACAGAGACATGATCAGAGACGGGCCACTGAGGCACCGTTTCCCCGGGCCAAGCTCCTTCTCTGACCCAAAGGAGCAGGGCAGAGCGCATATGCAGGCCTCACCCACCAACAGATAGTTCCGAAGAGACGGGCTGCTGAGGCGCCACTTCCCCTATCAGCCCCTTATTAAGGAGAGAAATTTTCAGGAAAGGAAGATCACAGGTTATCAGAGAAAAATCCATATTATCTTCTAATGTCAGTCTTGAGTTAGAAATAAATGGAAAACCCAGCAGATATTTGAAGTACATTAGCAGCACAGAGAGATGTTCTAATATTAATATATAATGATTTATGATACAGTATATAAAGTTAATTTAGAAAGGAGAAAGAATGTTATTTAGAGATCATTTTTAGTGTCCTGAGAAAACATGAGAGGAAACAATGCATCTGTGAAAACAATCATTAACATTAATTGACTATTATATATGTCACAGTCTGCATTGTGGATTATGTAGATTATTACATTGACCTTTCCAACAACTATTACTATTCATAGTTAGTAGAGAATAGTATGCATCATAGAGAAATAAAATGACTTGCTTGTGTTTATGCCTAATTATTTTCTTTTATAGATTTTATAGCAGAGGAGCAGAATATTTTAATCAAATCAGTGTAAAATACCAGGTAAAATAAGTTCAGGTAAAAATCTTGAGTTAGGAAGCCCTGGCTTATGCGTATTTCTGTTTAGCCACTAAGGTACTTATAAAAATATTAGTAAATGAGGAAGGAGGAAAGGGATTCAGCAATAGAGAAGAGAGAGAAACAGTATGTGTCATCAACCCAAGCCTACAATTTTTACTGTCAATAATTGAAAAGAAAAATTATAATATAAAGGATACAGGAAAACCATCCTCTAGCTAATAGAAAATACAGTAATAAAAAAAGAAAAATGAAGTAGAGAATACAATCATGAATATATGAGAATTCCTGAAAGATGAAATGATTTGCTGCTGGATCAGCAGAAACACACACACACACACACACACACACACACACACACACTCTTTCAAGTAAACTGTTTGAATATTTATGATACAAAGAAAATGTGAAATACTTTGAGAGAAGGAAAATAGCAGAGAAAATAGGTGAAGAGAGAAAGAAAAGGAAGGAATCATATTCTCCATTTGCAATACTTGATCCTAGAAGTTTTCATATCAGTGCTATGCCTCCCTTGTATAGAGCTTTGCTTAGCACATGGTAAGTGCAAAATAAATAGTTGTCAAGTGAATAAAATAAAATCTGTAGGTTTTACTAAGAATTGAACTGGTAGTGGTACACTTTACCTGAGTCTTAATGCTTACTAAAACTGTACTACAATGCATCTCACTTTTAGTGACAATCTGCTGAGCAAAAAAGACCGACACTCATGACCACTTGTCCACTGACTCTTTTTTTCAATTTTAACAAATTTATCTTTTTTTTTTTTTCAGTACCAGGGATTGAACTCAGGACCTTGCACTTGCCAGGCAGGCACTTATTCCACGGAACTACTTCTCCAGCCCTACAAAGTTATCTTTTAGAAGCCAACATATCTAAGGAATAATTATGGGTATTTTTCTAAATGTTTTTATTAATGAAATGTGAACCGATGATTAAGTGACTCAAGGTACGATGTTCATTGTGAACCTTTACCATAATCAACAGTGAAAATCACTAAGACTAATAGATTGATTTGAATGTTTTGTAGATATCCATTCGTTTCTGCAAAGAAATCCTTCACCATGTATCTATCACCGTATACATTATAAAATAGTTTTAAGGGTATGGTACATTTTTGTAGAAGCATTAAATCAGTTACTTTTCTTTCTTATTTAGAATTAATTATTTGTACCCTTCAAGTTAAAGAATGATTTTTTTACATACAGTATTTTCTTTAGAAATAAATCAGATCAATTTGATACAATTCAAATGACATATTTCTTTAAATATTAGAGTAAAAATTAGTTAGTTATATGATTATTTCTCTCCAAATTCTACTTTTCAAGTTCAGAAAGAAGAGCTAATTTGCAAAAACTCATTTACCATGAGGCGGTCACTGGGATTCTAATTATTTAGAGTGACACATAGCATAAGCTGAAGTATATCAGCACTTATGTGCCATTTATCACACTGAGATACAAAAAAATTCAATACTTTGTAGAGAAATAAACAGTAAACATGCATTACTCATGCATATGATTAATTCAGACTTTGAGATTTAAATTTTTAATAAAAGTGTGGAGAGTAGGGATATAAGATAGGGGATCTTCCACCCCAGGCAAAAGAGGGATGTATATTCAAACTGCATGGCGGTGTTTGCCACTCCCTGTAGCTGAGACAAAATGCTCAACACCTGCAACTAAAAGAAGGCGTTTATTTAGGGTCAAAGTTTCATAGTTCAGTCCATAATAGCCTGACTTTGAAGCAGAAGCAGCATGGTAGAAGGGCTGAGGAAGGGCTACTAAATCCATAGTGACCAGGAAGCAGAGAAAGCAGAGGGGCAGCATAGGGAGAAGAATACGAGCAGCCAAGCCAGAGCCCAGGGACCTACCTCTTCCGGCCAGTCTCAAATCCCCAAACAGAATGTTCAGCTGGGAAGTCAACTATGGATTAACCCACTGAAAACTAGTCTACTCGATTGCGATCAACTTCCGACTTTGACCACATTAGTCTTTTGGGGGATTTTTTTTGACCAAACAGCAGAAGACAGTAATGAGACAATTACAGAAGCGTAGCAAGTCAAGGGGAGATGAGACTAAAAATTGAGAGTTCATACTTGGGCCTCGCCTGTGATGTATCTTCAAACCAATACCTAGAAAGTGAGATCGACACTTGCATAATTTCTCTTCCTCCAAAATAACACCACTTAAAAAACCACAATGGAAAAATTTTCCTTCTAAAACAGTGAAGTGTTAGTTCGGCTAGTATGGCTTTCACTGTGATAAATATTTTAGTCTAAACCATACTTCAGTATTGTATCTTTATGAATGTATTAGTCTTTGCCAAATACTCTTTTGGTATTACATTGATGTTTTCTCTTGTAAAGGAAAATGTTCTTTGGTGAGTCTACCAAAGAGAACTAACTGTCTTCATTTCAGCATTAAGTTTTATAATCCCTAAAACCTTTTCTGAAGTGTCTGACAGTGACAGAAACTGTGGATTTAGGCTCACTCTTTCTCTAAACTTTAAAGAAGCAGGACTGTTTAGGCAGTCATTCTATTGTGTAACAACAGCCAACAATTTTAGGGATGAAAAGTCTGATAAAGTCTCAAAGAAAGGTGGTGTGTCCACAATAAATTAAACAAAAGTATTCAATAATTCCTCTCACTACACAAAACCTCAGTTGTATCTTAAATGCACATTCTGATCATTAAAATATGCTCACAGCTTTCAATAGTATCACTCCTTCCAAATCATTTAATAGCATAATTAGCATTCAGCCCTTGAAACTATTAATTTACTATGAGTTTCATCACAGGCCTAATGAGCAAACCAACCATTAACTGCAGATATTGAATAAATCTTTAAGGGCTTAGAAACGTGGTATAAATGACACTTGGAATTACCACTACTAATTAGTGAAGCATACTTGTGCTCTTGCTCTTGCTTTAAAGTTAGCTCTGACCCATCTGGAGTTTGACAAGGTTGCAATTCTAAATTATTTTTATTGATAGCCTATTTTATGTGTGTGAAAGGAAAACTTAATTTTTGTCACTGAAAATCTCTGGAAATTTAATTTCTGGAAACGTGTCATTGTTAAAAAGCAATGAATTTTCTTATAGATGAATTACAGAAAAAACAACATCATATACACATTTTCTTTGTTAGTGCATGCATATATTTATAAAAAAACATGTTAAGATTTTTCATAACCTGATTTTTATTACCCACAAGATATTCACTGATTTTCATAATTTACTTATACTGGAAGAAATTGTGCTTCTAGAAATTTTGCTGAGAGTTGCCTTAACTTTCAGACATGTTACTTTATTAGCTTTTTAACACTATATTAATTAAACTTGGTGTTTAAATTACTCAATTCATCTTAATTATGTTATTGAAGCTTTATTACTTATTGAAATAGTGCATAGTGTAATACTTTAAACTTCTTCCTAACAGAGACTAAAAGTTAGCTTTCTGTTTGAATTCTTGAGAATTTATCTATTTAACATTTTTCTCTCTATTGCTTGATGAGCTAGAATATTTTCAATGTTTTAATATTTTTGTATGTTATAGTTGTGAGGCATATGTTTAGCTTTTTATATTAAAATAATTTATATAGAATGATGCAGATACACCTCTCTATAAATTCTATCCATAATCTTTATGTAATCAACTTTTTGCCTACTACATGAATAAGTCAACTACCAACATTACTTATTACACATATTTAATATTAGTATATTTTATCCTCTTACAATTTCAATTCCAAGTTTGTTCATGTAGAAGAATTCAGAGAAGGTTAGATGTTCAAGGGGAAATTAATATGGATTCATGACATGTATTCAAAATAAACTGTTTACTCAGAATAAGGTAAATACATACAATTAATTTGTTCTAAATGTTTATTAAGACTTGTGTAAGGGGATAACACCTTTCAGTTAGTCTTTCACTCCAGAACTGGACATTCATCTTTAAAACCTATATTTATTTTAATGCTACAATTTGTCTTCCTCTTCAAGAGAATTAGTTCTATCAATTAAGGCTCCAATATGTTCTTCCGCGTGCCCTAGTCCTGCTTCTGAACTTTCTCACTTTTCACCTGGAATATTAAAAGTCCTCATGTACTTGTTCAGCCTTATTTTCTATTATTTTCTTCTTTCAATAAAAAAGAAAACTATAGTTTCCTGATCTCATTGTCTACTTTCATGTATTTACTTAATCTTACTATCTAAAGTAACTTCTTCCTTAATATCTATTTTCCTTAATATCTAATTATATCTTCCTTAATATCTGCTTTCTTAATATTTATTGTAATATCTTCCTTAACATCTTTATCTCACTATCTGATAATTATTTCCTAATATCTAATATCTATCTGTGAACTCACTACTCATGCTTTAAAATTCAGTACATGTAAGACAGAATTTCTAGAATAGGAGAATGTGGACATTAGAAAAACTTTCTTACTAAAAGCAGCATACGATATAGTTGTAGAATGTTTTAAAATGTTTTGGGGCATCATTGGCACTCTAGAAGGCCTAGAAGCTCATGTACAAGGCTGGGCTCCGGCACAGGGCTATGTGCATGGACGTGGTCACGTGCATGACCAGCACAGGACAGAGCTGAGCTGTTCTGGTTGATACATTGCATCAACTTGGGGAGTGTAGAGGTTTGGCTGAGTGACTCAGCATGAAGCCAAGGTGCTTACTTTGTGTACATCCTGAGACTGTGGAAGAGAAGGGCATGGAGAATGTGTGAGTGCTGCATGCCCCCTGGGTAGGGGTAGCCTGTTCACAGCGTAAGGTAGAGAAAGAGGCTGCTTCCCCGCCATTCCTCCCTTTTGCTGGTTGTTTTTGCTGTGCTCTGCTGTCATGAACATTTGCCTTCTGCCATGTGCCACTCTGCCTCTGAGCCAGTCAATTATGGACTGAAACTTCCACCAACTGTAAGCTAAATAAACCTTTCCTTCCTTCATTTTGGGCATTAGGTATTTTGTCTCAGCAATGAGAGAAAAGTAACCAAGACATGAGCCCAGTTAGTTCCCCACGGACCATGTGACACTACACAAAACAATTTGAAAACCAAAATAAACACATTAACTCCCAAAACTTGGAAAATCTTCCTCAGGGCTCACACAGTTTCCTTCAACTATGGGTGGAAAGTTTTTTGGCTCTTGATGCTTGAAGAAAAGTTTTCCCAAACACTGGATAATCACTGAGCTATGATTAGGGAACTGAATTTAAAAATATTTATAATGATTAATTTTAAAGATTAGGAAGAATATTTCAGTATTTGGAGATGGTAGAGGAGCTATTTCTTATGAATTAGTTTAGATAAGTTAGTCACAATCAGAACAAAAATAGAAGATATTCCAAATCCAAAATTGCTACAATAATTTATCTAATTGCACAGTATTCATCTAAATTATGAGCCATACAGACAACAAGGAAATTGTGGTGAGAGGGGAGAAAAATAACAACCAATAGGAACTTCTATTGAGTTTAACCATGTTCAAACAGTAAAGGGAAATGCATTCAAAGTGTTCAAGAGCTTCTGTCAGCAATCAAGCAGAAAAGATGAATAAAGAAATGTAAAGTATGAAAGTAGTAGAAATTCAGAGATTGGAAGGAGCAATGACTAAAAATGAAAAAAAAAATCACTGTGCTGTTGTACCGTAGATTGGAAGAGGAAGAAGAATGAGCAAATGTGAAGATAGCTGATTCGAGGTTCTGCAAAATGAACGATGAAGGGATCAAAGTGAACAGACCCTGAGAGGCCTCTTAGACACTTAAATATATTCATGTACACATAAGAGAAATCCCAAGATGCAGGAATAAAAGAAAGAGAAAAATACAAGAATAGGATAAAAGCTTAGAAATTTTATCGAAAACTTGAAAATACTCATCTAAAGGCAAAAACCATAGCAAAGTCATATCATAGCAATAAATGTTTAAAGGAGCAGAGATCTGATAAGCATAGTAGATCTTAGTTATCACAGTTCTCTCTTTGTGTATACATTGATACAACCAACTTTGCTCTAATTAACACACCTTGTGTGCACTCCTTGTCATTTGTTTAGCATCCTCTCTAAATTCTGACAACCGAAGGCATTTCAGTAAATTTAAAGATATAATACACCAATAATACAATATATGTATACCAGTTTGTGATAATATTTTGTGGGGAAGGACTGAGAGAGGGTCTTGCTATGTAGTTTACGCTGGTCTTGAGCTCATTATGTAGCCCAGCCTGGCCTCTAAGTCATTTCCATCATCCTACCTCAGCCTCCCAAGTGCTGCAGTTAAAAATGTGCAGCACTATGCCCAGCTGCGACAATGTTTTTCAATTGTGTAGTTACCTATACTTGAAAAGTATGCACTCAAATCCTGTAAACAATCCGTGTAAAATAAGTTGAGGTTGTTTAAATTTATTACCATTTATTTAATTTGCTAAACATTATGTATTTGTCATATAGAGGTATAATTATCATGTACATGTTGTAAAATACATATATAATGCAATACCTAAATTGAACTAATTAACATAGCCTTGACCTCACATACTTATTTTGTAATAAGAATACAGAATAAGAATAATTTATTTTGTAACAAGAATAATCTACACTCAGCAGTTATCCAGAATAACACACATTGTTATTATTTATGATCACTGTGCTGTATGATCCCTTGAATTACTCCTCCTATCTTACAAATTTTACTGAAATAAAATTTAAATAACTTTCAGCCCCTGATGATCACCATGCTCTACTTCCACAAATTGACTAAAATTCCACATCCCCTCTATGTGAACTCACACAGTATTTCTTTTTCTGAGCTTCCCTTACTTTGCTTTATGTCCTCCAAGTCTACCTACTTTGTTGCAAAGGACAGGATTTCTGGTTGTAGGAAAGTTGAGCTATATTCCATTGTATATACATGTGATATTTTATTTATATACTTACCAATGGACACCTCGATTAAATCCATGTATTGGCTATTTTAAATAATGCTACCATGAACATAGGAGTGCAGATACCTCCTTGACATACTGATTTCATTTTCTTTGGATGTAAACCCAGCAGTGGGGCTGTAACCAAATTGACCTAGTTTTAGTGTTTTTCCTAATAAGTATTAATTTGCATTTCTACCAACAGTGTGCAAGGGCTCCTTTTCTATCATACGCTTGTGAACACTTAGTATGTGGTTTTTTTTTTTTTTTTTTGGATAATAGTTGATTGAGTGAGAATTAGGTACTCAATCTAACACGATGCAGAGGAGGAGAGAGATACAAAGAGCAGAGATAAAAGTTTAATGCAGGCACGGAGGGAGTCAGCACCCAGACAGCTGGGCTGGTTCTCTGAAGACAAAGGACAGAGTTGGAGCTGATATGCACTCCTAGGGGAGGGGGCACAGGGTAGCCGACATAGGCTGCTCAGCATAACATGCTGAAGGGGGATTGGATCATTGTTGGTCTGCGTGGGCTTTGGCAAAGGCAGCTGGGAAGAAGAAACTACAGGGGTCTCTGGGAAGAAGGAGCTAAGCCCCATTATAACTCAGCATTGGACTGTTGCCATGAGGACTGGGCAGGTCTTGGGCAAGAAACCTATCAATAGTTATTCCAGTATCTGTGTCCTAATACCTGTTTTGGTGTAGGTTGCATTTCCCCAAGAACTGATAATTTTATGACTTTTTATAGACCAGGTAGCCATGTGCATATCTTCTTTTGGGGAAAGTCTCTTCAGATCCTTTGCCCAATCCTTTATCAGTTAGGTTATTTGTTTTATATACTGATTTATTTGAGTTCTTTATTACATATTTTTGGTATTAAACCCTTATCAGGGGTTAGAGTTTAACACAGAGGTACAGAAGTTCCTCGTGTAAATGATGTCATGGGTCTGATCTTCAGCACCCCACCCACCCCTGAGGAAAAATTAAAACTAAGATATTATATGGTTTGCAAATATTTCTTCCACTTTGATTGTCTCTTCACTCTGTAAATTGTTTCCTTGACTAGGATGAAGCTTATAGTTTGTAAATATTTTCTTCCATTCTGATTGTTTTTTCCTCTATGTACATTGTTTACTGGATTGGGATGAAGCTTTTTCAAGTAATGTAATCTCATTTCTCTATATTTTTGAGGCTTATGTTTTTTTAGTTTACATCCAAGGGTCATATTATAGGCCAAGTTTGTTCAACATTTCCTCTGGGTTTTCCCTGGTAATTTTATAGGTATAGTCCTTATACTTAAGTCTTGAATCTATTTTGTGTTGCTTGCTGCATGCGGGGCAATATACTTGTCAAATTTAGGTTTTTCATTTCTTTTGTTTTTTGCAGTACTGGGGATCGATCTCAGGACCTTGTGCTTGCCAGGCGGGCACTTATTCTACCGAGCTATATCCCCAACTGCGTAGTTTTCCTGAATGTGTATATCCAGCTTCCCAAGACCAGGATACTCTTTTTCTCCATTGTCTGTTCTTGGTAATTTTGTCAAAATCACTTGACTGTAAACGCATAGACGTACACCTATGTAGTGCTCTTCCCATTGCTCTGTATGCCCACTGCTTTGATCATTATAGTTGTGTGACATATCTTGAAGTTAAGTATTATGATGTTTCCAGTTTTGTTCTTTTTGCTTAGTATTTGTGGCTTTGGTTATTTATCTTTTGTGGTTTCATACAAATGTTGGGATTTTTCCATTTTTATGAAAATGTCATTAGACTTTTCATAGGTATGGCATTGACTCTTTAGCTCAGTTTGGATAATATAAACACATTAGTAATAATTTTTTCAACTCGTGATCACAGAGTATCTTTCCATGTACATTTTTCTTTCGTTTCTTCCATCAATCTTCTGTAGATCTTTCTCCTTACTGGTTAAACTTATTACTATTTTACTTTTCTGTGCTTACTGTAAATGGACTATTTCTTTCCAAGATTCTTAGTGTATAGAATTCCTTCTAAATTTTTATTTTGTATCCGGAGACCTTATGGAACAAAACTCTGCCTCTGTTCCATGATAGCTAGCTGCCTTGATCTGCCTCTCTGTCTTGAACTAATTCTCCTCTGTCATGTGCCTCTGCCACACCACCTTGGAGCCATCCAGGACTGAAACTTCTTCAAACTATGAACCAAATAAACCTTTCCTCCTTTAATTAATTGGTATTAAGTGCTGGGTCTCAGCAGGGAAGAAGTAGCTAAGACAGTTGTTGTCACTGTTTCCTCCTTTAGATCAGTTAATACTTGCATTATACCGATGGGCGTTCTTGTTAGGTCCATATGTATTTGTAATTGTTCTACTTGCTTTTTAAATTTCTCTCTTTCTAATTATACAGTGGCCTGCTTTGGCATTTTTGCATTTTTTGGATCAGAGTATATTTTGTGCAAGTGTTGCTACTTGTGTACTCCTTTGATGTGCGTTTAGCAGCAATATCTTTTTTTTGTTCCTTCACTTCGAATTTGTTTCTTTAGAGTTGAAATCTCTTGGAGACAACATATTGCAATTTTTAAAATTTCTTTCAGTTAACATGCTATGATTAGAGAATAAAACCATGCATTCAAGTTAACTATTGATATTTGAGGATGTGTTGCTTCAATTTTCCTAATGTCTTTTTTGTTTAGATCATTTGTTCCTTTCTCTCTCTCTTGTTGATTTCCTTTGGATTAAGTAACGTTTTCTGGAAGAATCTTTTGATTTCTTGCAGTTAGGTTGTTGCTTTGTGCCTTCTGACAGATCAGGTAATCTCAAAGGCATTAAATGGCATAGCTAGATGGGCTAGAAATGACGGAAGTTAAAAATATTTGACTTTTACACACGTGTGGGTTTGAATTTTAGTTTTATTTTTTATAGTCCATGTGACCCATCAGTAAATCATTTAAGATATAAAAAAATCTATCACTGGAGAATGCAGATACTTGCATTATAAATATGTAATATGATCAATTCATGGTAATTAGCATAATTGTCATCATTGAACTCAGGTCTTTTGATAATCACTAATTCTCATTTTTTACGGACCTGATTCTTAGAGTTTGCACTTAGAATATCTGAAAGAAGACTAGAGTAACCCTCCTTTATTTATCTTCTTTCTTCATTAATGATCCACTCTTAAAATTTAAATGAAATATGACATAAGATTTCCTGAATACAAATATCTACGGAAATAGTTATGCTAATTAATTTTAAGATTTTTGAAGCTCAACTCCATAAATGTGATTTTTATTAACATCTTGCTTCAAATATGTAATCTGTGAAATACAGATAGAGAAAACATAGCTTTGCAGAAAACCACTACTATGACATCTTGGATAATTTTTGATTTCAAGTAAGACTCAAAAAGAAGCTAATCTCTGTTGAAAACTCAAAAATATTACCAAAGATTGGAATAGGTGTTATTAGCATTAACCAATAAAGTATGGTTAAGGGAGTGGTTTTATTTTTATTTATTTTTATTTTATTTTAGAAACATAAAAGTACAAAAACATATTGACAAACAGACACCAATTATCATAGAAAATAGTACAATCACAACTAATCTATAGACAAGGTGATATGGTCTCAACAGTGGTTATTGCTTTATCCATTGATATCTTCGAATTGTGGATGTATGGACCCATATACAGACATGCAAATTTAGTCAGACAGTTAATC
>PVLD010026930.1:0-21470 GCA_004027595.1 Dinomys branickii
CAATTAATTCCAGGAGTTTTCTTGTGGAGTTTTTGGGGTCCTCCATGTATAGTATCATGTCATCTGCAAATAGTGATAGTTTGACTTCTTCCTTTCCTATCCTTATTCCTTTTATTTCTCTCTCTTGTCTGATTGCTCTGGCTAATGCTTCCAGAACTATGTTGAATAGGAGTGGTGACAATGGACATCCTTGTCTTGTAACTGACTTTAAAGTGAAAGTTTTCAGTTTATGTCCATTTAGTATGATGTTGGCTGTTGGTTTTTCATAGATGGCTTTGATCAGATTGAGGTAGAGGCCATCTATTCCTATTTTTCATAAGGTTTTTAACATGAATGCATGTTGGACTTTATCGAAAGCCTTCTCTGCATCTATTGAGATGATCGTGTAGCTTTTGTCTTTGACTGTATTAATATAGTGTATTACATTTATTTATTTGCGAATATTGAACCATCCCTGCATTCCTGGAATGAATCCTACCTGGTCGTGGTGAATAATTTTCCTTATGATTCACTGTAATCTGTTTGCCAATATTTTGTTGAGTATCTTTGCATCTATGTTCATTAGCGAGATTGGCCTGTAGCTCTCTTTCTTGGTTGGGTCCCTCTCTGGTTTTGGTATCAGTATAATACTTGCCTCCAGAAATGTGTTGGGGAGAGTTGCTTCCTTTTCGATTGCATTGAAGAGTTTGAGGAGTGTTGGCATTAGATCTTCTCTAAATGTTTTATAGAATTCTGCTGTGAATCCATCAGGGCCTGGGCTTTTCTTTGTTGGTAAGTTTTTAATAATGTTTTCAATCTCATTAATTGATATTGGGTTGTTCAGGATTTTTAAGTCTTCCTGATTCAATTTTGGCAATTTGTACCTTTCTAGGAATATGTCCATTTCTTCTGTATTTTCTATCCTATGGGAATACAGATTTTCAAAGTATGTATTAATGATCTGTTGTATTTCTTTTGGATCTGTAGTGACTTCATCCTTTTCATTCCTTATTGCATGAATTTGAGATCTTTCCCTTCTTTTTTTGATAAGGTTGGATAGGGGTTTATCAATTTTATTTATTCTTTCAAAGAACCAACTCTTTGATTCACTAATTTTTTGTAGAGTTTTCTTCATCTCAATTGCATTAATTTCTGCCCTGAGTTTTATAATCTCCTCCCTCTTTGGGCTCTTGGTTTGGCTTGTTGCTCTTTTTCTAAGAGTTTGAGGTGTAGCATTAGGCTGTTTATTTGGTCTCTTTCTGTTTTCTTTGTATATGAGTTCCTTGCTATAAATTTCCCTCTGAGGACTGCTTTCATTGCATTCCACAGATTCCGGTAGGTTGTACTTGCATTTTCATTTATTGGTAGGTTTTTTAAAATTTCTTCTTTGACTTCTTGTGTGACCCATTGGTTATTCAGGAGGTTGTTGTCTAATTTCCAAGTTTTTATGTGGTTTTTGGAGTTCTCTTTCTCATTAATTTCCAATTTCATTGCACTGATGTCAGATAATATGCATGGGATAATTTGAATTCTTTTGCATTTAGGTAGATATGCTCTATGGGCTAGAATGTGGTCTATTTTAGAGAAAGACCCATGTGCAGCTGAGAAAAATGTATATTCTGATGTTGTGGGGTGGAACACTCTGTATACATCTATGAAGTCCATTTGTTCACACTTTTGGTTCAGGTCTGTTATTTGTTTGCTGCGTTTCTGTCCAGTTGACCTGTCTCTTTGCGTCAGAGGGGTGTTTAGGTCCCCTATTACGATAGTGTTATTAGTCATTTGATTTTTCACGTCTGTTAAGATTTGACTTGTAAAGTTAGGTGTTCCATTTTTTGGTGCATAAATGTTTAGGATTGTTACCTCTTCCTCTTGCAGCTTTCCCCTAGCTAGTATGTAATGGCCTTCTTTATCTCTTTTGATTGATTTTGGTTTGAAGTTTACATTGTTTGCAAACATAATAGCTATCCCTGCTTTTTTCTGGGGACCTGTTGCATGGAGAATTGTTTTCCAACCTTTAGCTTAAAATCTGTGGATTTCCTTTTGAGTAAAATGTGTTTCCTGTATACAGCATATCATTGGATTGTGTTCGTTAATCCACTATTCCAAACTTTTCTTTTTGACTGGTGAATTGAGGCCATTTACATTAATGGTTATAATGGTTATATTTTGGCTTATTCTAGTCATGTTATTTACTTGTTGTTGTTTTCCTTCTTTTGCTGACTGTTTACTTGTTCTGTTTAGAGAGTTATTTCTATCATTGTTCTTGGGATTGTGGTCTCTTTTTTCTCTGTCTAGAATATCTTTTAGTGCTGTTTGTAGTGCTGGTTTGGCACTCATGAAGTTCTTCAGTTGTTCTTTGTCGTGGAAATATTTTATTTCTCCATTGAATTTAAGGGATAGTTTTGCAGGATACATCAGTCTGGGTTGGAAGTTGTTTTGTGTCAGAATCTGTAATATCTCGCTCCAAGCTCTTCTTGATTTCATGGTTTTCGTTGAGAAGTCTGCTGTGATTCTGATGGGCTTTCCTTTATGGGTGATCTGTTTCTTTTCTCTAGCAGCTTTTAATATTGTGTTCTTTTGCTGTATATCTGAGATCTTGACTATTATATGTCTATGTGTGGTTTTCTTTGGGTTATGGATCGCTGGGGTTCTATATGCCTCAATTAACTGTACTTTAGTATCTTTTACCTTGTTTGGGAAATTTTCTGTTTGGGAATATTCTTTTTATATCATTTTTGTGGTCTCCTGCTGTTTCACTGACTTCTATTACTTGAATATTATTTCGTTTTGCCTCATCTTGCAGCTGTTGGATTGATTTTTCTTGGGTCTCTGATGATTTTTTGAGATCCTTCCTTTCACGCTTATAAGCTGCCATGCTGTCTTCAAAGTCTGAAATTCTATCTTCGGTTTCATTTAAGCGATTTTGCAAGCTTTCCGTGGAAGTTTTCAAATCCTGGCAATCTCTTTGAACCTGCTTCATTCTTAGTAATTCATTCCTAAATTGCTCTTGTAATGTTTCCATTTGTTTCCTATTTTCTTCTAATCTTTTATCTATTTCTTCTCTATGTGTATGGAACATTTCTTTCATTATACTTTTCAGTTCATTTTTTGTCTGAGAGATCATTGCAGGTATGTGGCTTATTTCTACTTTAAGCTCTTTTATGGCCTGTTGGAGTTGTTTCATTTCGGATGCAATCGTTTCATAACTTGCAGGTATGTGGCTTCCTAGTTCCCCTGTATCCTCGCATTCAGGACTTTTTCTGGGTGGGGTTGAGTTCTGAGACTGCGTTTTGTTCTTCTGTCTTCCCATTTTTGGGTATCAGGTTCAAAATATTGAGCAATAAATTACCCAGGCAGTTCACCAGGCAAAGGTCTGCTATAGAGGCTGCTCCAATGACTCCTTCTCTTTGGGAGAATGTCCCTTAAGCTTTCTGCTGAGAGCTCTGCTTAAAAGGCTGTTCAGATGCTGGTTTGTCGGGTGAGCTACTCCCTACAAGGAGACCTGGGTGGGGTGTGTATGACCGCTTCCCCGCCCTCCCAGGGTTCCCTGCAGTTATAGGGATGGATCTCCTCCCCCACTCGGTCATCCGGTCACGAGCACAGAGAGCTCACCAGTTTTCGGAGTCCCTGCAGGCAGGAAGGTTCCAAAGTGGCAGTTTTTTGTGCTATGCTCACAATCCACTGCTCCCTGCCACTTTTGTTTCCTCCCGTTCTCCGGGTCTGGGGGTGGGAACGGGATGCTCTGCTCCTCTGTGCTCCTTGCACTGTCTCAGCCTCAGACTGCAGCCCGCTGAGGGCCTTGGCTGCGTAGCCTGCCCGATGCGCGCGAGATCCGAGACAGCCCTGCATTGCCGCTGCTAAAAAGCCTATTTCTGATGTGAGTCGCTGGGGAGCTGAGCCGGCTCGGGAGGCGGGAGGGATCGAGCTGGTTGTGCCCCCAGGGTGCTCGGACCCAGCCAAGCCACCTCCCGTCCGCCGCGCGGAGCGTCTCTGGTGCCCCGCGTTCAGGGCTTTCCCGTGTCTTGCCACCGCAATTTGGGCCGCCCTACCGCATCTCCCCCCCAGGTCAGAGAAACATGTTCAGTTTGAACTTCCCAGCCGAGGTCCCAGCATTCACACTCGCCAAGTCTGTCTCGAGCTGGTGGTGTTTATCAAGGAGGGTCACTCCTTTGCTGCTCACCTGGTCGCCATCTTCCCGGAAGTCTCACTAACACTTCTGATCAATTGAAAAGTAGTGAGGGAAGTAGCCATGTGATTTGAAAGAAATGATAGCTGGAAGTTATTCTTAATTAAAGTGATTGAAAAAGTATTCATTAAAGAGTTGCTCAAAAAGTGAAAATGAATCTAATACAGAGATCATTATAAAATATGAAATGCCCATATACAGGAAAAGATAAATAGATTACCATCATAAGAATGGGTTAGAATAACAGCAGACACACTCAAAATAATGGATTCCGTAACACAAATAAATATGTTCAGTTAACTTCAATTTCTATACCTTATTAATTCTTCTGCAAGAATAATGCCAAACTAAATATGCCTCATAAACCAATGAAAATGTATAAAATCATGCTTGTTCCTAGAAAAATCAAGAATCTATAAATGTATTCTTAGTTTCAAAGAATTCATATAGTGCTAGAAAGGATGAGGGTTCATTTTCTTCTTTCACTAACTTATGATTTTATATTAGGTCTACTAGAACAGCTCTTCCTCTAATTTTTTTTTTCTGATTTACCTATGTGAAGGGATCAGCCTTAAGTGGGGATGAACCTCAGTAGTAGAGTATTTGCCTACCATGAGGACCTGGGTACAATTCCCAACACCACCAAACTTAAAAACAAAAATCAGCCTTGATTACACTACATTTCACTCAAAAATTCCCCAAGCTTGGCTACTTTATATCACCTCAGAGTCCAGCAAACTTTTCCTAAATAGTTTAAATATTCTATAAGTATTTTAGGTTGTATAGGACACATATGGTTTCTGCTGCCCATTCTTCTTTACTATTTTTTACTTCTCCATAAAGAATGCCAAAATCATTATGTACAGTTTATATGACCTACACAAGCAGATAATAGGTAAGATTTGTATGAGGAAGTCCTTTGCTGACCCCAGTCTAATCTGTCAACCTGTCAATGTCCTCTGCTCTCTTACACATGTTCTTCTACCTATTACATTACAGAAACACTCTACTTTGATGTGTTTAATACAATAAAATATGTTCACTATTGTCATGGCTTAGGTCTGGGCTGTGCCCCGACATTCTTATGTGTTTGGAAAGTTATTGGATCACTAGGGCACTAGAGTCATTGGTGGTAGACCACTGAGAGGCTCAAGCTGACTTACTAGTAGAATGTGAATATTTTAAGCAGGTCAAACCCTGGTTTAATTGCCAGGATTATGTGCTACACAGCTTTGTATCACTGTGATAAAATACCTGAGGTAAATAACTTATAAGCAGAAAAGGTTTATTGTAGCTTATAGGTTTGGAGATTTCCGTCTATGAGTGGGGACACATGAGTGTAAGTAGCTACTTCATGACAGCCAGGAAGCCAAGAGTGAACAAGGGTCTGTAATTCCAATGTCTCCTTCAAGAGCTCACTCCAGCAACCTAACTTCCTTCTGTTAGCCCTATCTCCTAAAAGTTCCACTTGCTCTCAAGAACACTAAAGGACAGCGATGAAGCCTGAAGCACATGGGCTTCTAGGGGCACTTATCTAAGCCATAGTGTTTCCCTGCTAGCCCCCAAAGACCCATATTCATTTCACCATATAAAATACATTTAGACTGTTATGGTTGATACATTCTGTCAACTTGGGGAGTCTAGAGGTTTGGCTGAGTGACTCAGCAGGAAGCCAGGGTGCCTACTTTGTACACATCCTGAGACTGTGGAAGAGAACGGCATGGACTTTGTGTGAGAGCTACCCGCCCCCTGGGTGGGGTAGGCTGTTTACAATGTAAGGGAGAAAAAGAGGCTGCTTGCAACCATTCCTCCCTTTTCCTGGTTGTTTTTGCTGTGCTCTGCTGCCCTGAACAGTTTGCCCTCTGCCATGTGCCACTCTGCCTCAGAACCAGCCAAGTATGGACTGAAACCTCCACAAACCGTAAGCCAAATAAACCTTTCCTTCCTTCATTTTGGAAGTTGGGTATTTTGTCTCAGCAACGAGAGAAAAGTAACCAAGACATAGACCTTCTGAAAAATTCCCCAAAATCTTAACTGTTCTAGAATCACTCAAAAGTTCAAGGACAAAGTCACCTCTGAGACACAAGGCAAGTTCAACTCTGAGTACCTGTACAAATCAAAAGAACGAGTGACATAATCCCTAGATACAATGGCACAAGATAAACATTCCAATTCCAAAAGGAATAGAGACCCAGAAGAAAGACCGAAACCCAGGAGAGAAACATTAGCTCATGAGTCTCCATGTCTATCATCCAGGAAGCACTAAGGCAGAACATGTTCTCCTAAGGGCTTGAGCAGCCCTGTCCCTGTGTTCTTGATGGCTGCAGCCTACATGACTGTTCTCTTGGGCTGCGAAAATGTGTCTTTAGGGCCAGTTTGAACCAGGATGTAGTGACTTCTGTGTGCTTTGATGGGCAAATGTGGAGAAAGGAATCCCAGGGGACTATTTTCAAATGAAAGCCTTTGAATTAATTTTATACTTTCACATGTTTGAACCTGATAGGTGGGGTCTTAAGAACTTCTGAGATGTCCTTGAGGCACCTTTCCTATTTTCCCAATGAAAAACTCTTGTTTTCTTTTAAAAGGGCTCTAATCTCCACGTTCTCTTTCGCCTTTACTGAGGCTCCTCTGCTTACCAAGCTGTGAATTTTTCAAATATTTCCACTTGTCTTTTTGTTCCAAATTTACCCTATAAATTTGGCTAAAACCATTCCCTTGACTGCTCTGCTGCCTTGCTATTTCCTCTGCCAGAAAAATCTAGTACATTATGCTTAAGCTCAGCCTCCCACAAAGTCTCAGGGCATGGACAAAGGGAAGCCAATGTTATTGCCATAATGTTATATGGGGGGCCTGTAGTCCAATTCCCAATGTAGCCTTTCTGTTCATCTGAAACTTTATAAGCAGAACTTTTACTGTCCTCATTTCTATCAGCACTTGGCTCTTCTTAATCCTCCCCAGAATCTCCCCTTAAGCTCTGCTTAGAGTATTCCAGGCTTTCTCTAGCCCACTTCTCCGAACTTTTTCAAATTCCTTCACAGACAGATTCCAAAGGCTTATGACCCATATCATCATTTCTATTCATAACAGCAGCATCGTTTCTTGAATACTAATTTCTTGTGTTAGTCAGATTCACAAGATGAAAACACCATGAGATAATCAACTCATGAGGAAGAAGATTTATTGTAGTTCATGGTTTCATAGGGTTCAGGCCATGGTTGTTTGGGCCTACTGTTTGGCATAGTACAACACAGTGGGAGCATGTGGTAAAGAAGCATTGTCCATTGTCCTCTTTGCCAGAAAGCAAAGAGAGAGAAGAAGAAATTGCCAGGATCTTAATATCCCCTTCAAGGGTACACCCCCAACTCCCCTTCACTGTGTCCCACTCCTCAAAATTTCCACCATTTCCCAATAGCACCATAGACTGAGGACATAGCCTTTAACTCATGGACCTTTGGGAAACACTTAGCAGGTTGCAAATGAATAAAACTACCACTTCCTTGTGAAATTTTCAAAGAAGAAAACCTAGGATGACATTTTAAGTTCATGATAATCACTTTCAAACTATTATCTATTAAGAAAATTCATAGGTAAAATCTAGGGATTAATCCTGAACAGTTTGCATAAGCTATTTAAAAATAAGACATGTCTGCCATAGAGAAAAATACTCAATCATTTCATGGTTCTGTTTCCTTTGATCATGTATTAGTTACACCAAAAGTTATGTCTGTGCTTCCTCTTGCTTTTATTTGTTCAGATGTACCCTTGTATTATTTCTGTTAATTATTATGTTTAGGGAGGGTTTAGACTTAGGGTTGTTTAGGGACTTAACCCTCCCTAACCATAATAATTAGGGTGTTCTAAGTCACACATGCTTTCTACAGAGATAGTGGCTACCTGTGGTATGTGTGCGTGTGTGTGTGCGTGTGTGTGTGTGTGTGTGTAAGGGGAGTAGGAATGCATACTGTTGTTGATAGAAGGATGAAAGTTATCTCTTAATAAACAAGGGAACTGTTTTGCCTTCTTGATCTTTTAAACTGAGAAAACCCTGTGACTTCCCTTCCACTCTCAATCATCAATTATATCACTCAGTCAAAAACCCCCCACACTCCCCACATAGCCAGAGCTGCACAACCTAACTCCAGCCATCTCCACAATGCAGCCCCAGCATTAGCAGAAAGTGTCAAGTTGCTTGTGATGCTTCATTCACCGTAATCAGAGAAAGAAGTCAAGCGAGCACATTTATCATAGTGACCGCGTCGTTTGTAGGTGAGGTGCTCTGAAGGGAGAAGATACCTTTGATTAAGTTAAGACAAAGTACAATGGATGAGAGTTCTGCTCAGGCCCAATAAATCACCAGAGCCTTTCCATGCTAGCAGAAATAGGAATTTTGGTAAATTAAAACTTGCTGGAGTGGCTATGCTGGTATCTTTAATGTAGCTTCTGCCCAGACACCTCGCCAGATAAAAGCTGGAAAAGGAAGTCTGAAGAGCCTTGCGAAGGTATTTATGATTGATAACCAAAAAATACATTACCTATTTGACTTATTCAGGACTGTGCCTTCATAAACCTCAGTCTCTTTTAAGTGCGGGATGTGGTAGAAAGTCTCTGGCTCAATGTTAGCCCTCAGACTGCCAACTGAGATGGTGGTGGTGTTGGGGTCACCGAATATGTGGATCAGCACATTCTCACAAAGACTGGGAGTCAGCAGTCAGAAGGTGGCATTTGAAATTAGGAAATATATACCTTTTTGTTTTCAGTTTCTCCATGTCTATATATTTGGAGACTTTCTTCTCTGGGATCCTGAGTCCATGAATAAAATATGAGTATGTTCTATTTCTTTTTCCTTAATGAAAGATTGTGCTGGATGGCAGGACATTCCCTGCACACAGAAAGCCATGCACTGGATTTATTAACTCTTAGCAAATGTTTGTTCGATGCTGAGCAATGAGGAGGTTTGCTGGCGCGGGAAGATAAAAGCCTTCCCCACTTGGTGTTTATCCTCTGGGTAATGAAAAAACAAATTGGCGATTTTGTATTTTTCCTCTTGGAAATTCATAAGGTCACCCAGGGAAAACAGAGAAGGTTAACTGGCATGAACATATGCCTGTAAGCAGTGTGTCAGGAGGGAAAGGTCAGAAACGGATGAAATACCCAAACCATAACCAAGGCTGCTGCAAAAGCAAGGGCTGAGGAGAGGAAATTGTATGGAATGAAAGCAGCTCCTTGGGAATTGCACTGACTGCCACACAATGAGTCCTGGGTTTTCAGCATGTGTATGTTGGGAACACTTTTCAGAAATCCAGTCAAATAAAATCCCCCTCGCGGAGGCCTTTCACTTTTTGTCTTCTGCTTATGTCCCATTCTACCATTTTGATTTTTTTTACTCTTTTCTCCCTTTGCACTCAGTTCCTCCATGCCCTTTTTTTCCCATCTCTCCATTCAGTGAAGAGCTCCTTGCTAAGGGTCAAAAGGTGGCAGTGTGACAGGCTTGGGGGATCCTGGAGCTGCAGCCTTTGCACGATTGATCATCTACCCAGAGGTCAGTGTTCTGATGTGCTTTAGGCCTCGGTTGCTAACTTTCCTTGACCTGGAGTAAGACTGGTCCTTTCTTTCCTTTGTTCGACACGACTCATGAGGAAACAGTGAAATGGGATTTCCTGCAAGATTGCCAAGTATTGCAGTAGAGTATTTGCTGCAAAGTTACACTGGTCATTCCCCCTGGATGAATAAAACAGTTTGGTTAAGGATTCTGTTAAGTTAGAGGGCAAAGGCCAGGGTCGTTTTCTGCTAGCAATCTTATTTCTCTGCTCCAGGGAACATTGCCTTCTCTACCTTTTTTAGAATTCCTATTCTGTTCCACACCAGTCCAGAAAAGTTTAGAGTTGAAAGGAAATTCTTCTGATTGACTGATTGCTTTCCCAGAATGCAAAAGAATTCTTATCTTTGATGATGGCTACAGACAACAGGTGATGTTTGTCACTAGGATAAGAAAACAAAGAAGAATTGAAGAAACAATGTAAAAAGATAGAAGGGGAAAGGGAAAGCTTTAAAGAGAAATGGAAAGGTGGCAGCAGTAAAGAATCAACCTGTGGAAGGAAGAGAGTGCTACAAAAGAGGAAGAGGCTAGACAAGCTGGAAGGCAAAGACCATTCAGGACCAAGTGCAGGAATGTTGTACAAAATAAGTGCATTGAGCAGACAGTAATGTTGGATTTCAACTAGTCCTCTAGTTTGGCTGTCTTCCACCAGCAGAAAATTATAGGACTCTGCCTGGAAAAGTACATTTTCATTCGAGGTCTGAAAGAAAGGGAACAGCAGAAAATGCTCAGAAGAAAGGGACTGTGTGTATGTTAAGTCTCAACTTAGAAGGTTTGGAGAAAGCTGTGGTCCATGGACTCTTCAAGTTGGAAGGGATCATGGACATCCATTAGATCGGACTTGCTCATTTTGCAGATGAGAAAATCCAGGTGCAATCTGTCAGAGGGGCTTATTCAAAGTCAAGATAACTTGTGCTACTGCGGCAGTTATGAACTAAACCCAAATTATCTGTCTTGCTGTCATATGACTTCTCTAGCTGCTGCTAGAGCTGACGATTTACTTCTCAGTGCAGGTGGCTGGTCCCTAACAGTGCACTGGGCTTCCACCAGCTGCCAACTCCTCACAGCTCCAGCAGCAGAAACAATAGGGGCCACAAAAGGTTTCCAGGCAAGGGACAGATGCTACAAAAGTGGCGTGGCAGAGGCACAGTCTGAATGTGGAGAGCAGGTGGGATATAAAGAAATCACAATGCCATAAGATCCTGATAAAGTACCTGGGTGACCATGAACAAACACTTTAATCCCTGAGTCTAGTTTTCTCATACAGAAAATGATGGCGTTGGATGGTGCCACGAACCTCTACCATTTTATCATTCTGAACCACCCCTTTCTGCTCCTGTGGTAGTTAATACGATTTAATTGCAGTGCCTGACAGGCTGTGACATGCCTGTCCTTTATTTCAGTGTTAGTCTCTCTTGCCCTGGGATAAATTGGCTACTACTACTAAATTGGCAAAAAATATCCGTGAAAAATGGCAAATTGAGCAATCTGCCAGAGCCGGGACCATGGGCTCCAAGTGGGGAGTAGATACGAGCACACAAATTCCTGCTTAACTTTACTTTCTTTGATTAATGGACATTATTTCAGGTGATAGCCATAAAACACAAAGAGCTTACACAGCCAGAAACTCTATACCGGTTTCCTTAATCCCATCCAGCTAATAGAATGGAATCCCAGGTGTTCTGGGATTAGTTCACTACCTAATTGAAGGCAAAGAAACAACAGTTAATTCTGTCATTGATGACATTGTCATTGTGAAGGAAATCTAACTCCTTAATTGTTTCAAATCAGTCGCTCACTTATTTTATGTTTTAAAAGATGTCACTTCAAAGAAAAGGTAATCTTTTAGCAGAATTTACCCTTTAAAATCAGGTTGATAATAGCCGATTACATGAAGAAAGGGGTCAATAATGAGAATCTGGAAAATAGTTAGCGCTTGTCACATATGAAGAGACTAAAATCCTCTAAAAGAGGCAAATGGTGGAAAGTACTCTTCTAATATTCTTAGAAGTGTTTGTGGGCTCATGTTCATAAAGCATTCTTTGAGGTTTGGAAAAGCTACGCTATCAAATGCTTTGAGATGTTGAATAAAGATGTTGAGGAAGTTAAACTAAAATTTGGGTAATCGAACTTTATACCTACAACCGATAGAAATAATGTCAAAGAAAAGAACTAGGTTAAGTGTGGACTATCTATCCACTTCTATGGACAATAGTGTCACCCTCTGACTAACTGACCAGACAGAAGAAGGACAATTAGAAGGTGCCACCTTGTTCTTTCCTAGATTTTTTTTTTCCTTTAAGGAGAATCCAAAGTCAAATCAAGGAATTACCCATTGCACAACTGTGACTTTGATTTTCATAGCAATCATTCACTGCAGATTTCCATGTATTTTTATGGCAATGACATCTGTTTTCTTCCTTGATAAGGGCTTTACCATTGAATGTTACAAAGCAGTGTCAAAATGAGTCAAAATCTAACCAACAGTAACAGTGTACACACTGACTCTGTTAACAAAAACAACAACAAGAAAACCTCAGATGGGAAATGAAGAACAGAAAGCAAAAAATATCAATCCTCTTAATAAATATTTATTTTGGAGATGCTATATGCCAGATGCTATGCTACTAACATACATCTTCCTCTTTCAGTTTCCAGAAGTTTCCTTCAAATAGTGTATTGAATGACATCACATAACAAATGCTTTCATTCGTAACTTTTGGGAAGTTATATGTTCAATTAATAAGGACAGAAGTAGTGCATTGTTTTTCTCTGCCCTAATTTCTTACAGTTTTACTACCAGAGGTAAATCTATGTACCATCTCTTAGCACATTAAAAAAACTCATGACACAATTTTAAATAGAAGTATTAGCAACGTTAGTTTTTGTCATTTCTATTTTTTCCTTCCCAAGTTTTTCGGAGGTATAATATAAAAGCATGTTTATTTTTAATTTAATATTATCAAGTTATAACAGTTTATTTATTGATATAAATTGTTATAATTTTGTCTAAATGTTGAATTTAAACGCATTTACATTTTTATGATTCTGTAAATAAGTTTCCATGTCTTTATGTCTTCACTCAAAAATGGGATATTTATAGAACTCAGATCATGGGAGACTTTTTTTTTTTTTTTTTTTTTTGGTTTTTTTGAGACAGAGTATCACTACACAGTTCAGGCTGGCCTTGAGTTCACTTTGTAGCCCAGGCTGGTATCAAACTTGTGATGACCCTCCTGCCTTAGCCTCCCAAATGCTGGGATTAGAGGTGTGTGTGACCATGCCCGACATGGATACTTTATTCTTGCACTTCACCAAATTCTAGCTTGCTTTATATTTTGGGAGAAAATATTGTTTTCTTTCTGAAATTTTAGTGTCTTTTTCCTGGAAGGAGGGTCACTAGCGTGCATCTGTGTTGGGAGGTGGGAGGACCTGAAGACCTGGAGACAGGTATCCAAAAGCAATGGCAGCCAAGGGCAGATCCATTAAGAAGGACAGTAGCTCTTCAGAATGGATGCACATCTTTCTGCTTTCCATTTTTATTTCATCCATGCTACAAGCCTCTTAGTTGGTGCCACTCATAACCAGGGTGAGACTCCCCCGTCAGGTTGCTGGTCTCCTTGTTAGTCGTCTGCAGACACGTCCAGAACTGTGCTTCACTCATCTGTTTGGTATCTCTTAATGGATTCAAGGTGATATATCGTGATTCACAGTCACATTTGCCTAATTCACTGGTTTCCAGTACTTGAAACTTTGGTTTACTCTTGTGTGACTGACAGGTGATGAACAAGGTAACTGAGCTTCTGGGAAGCACTTAGGAGTCTAAGTTCTTTCTTTTTGCCAGGGTGTCATCCCTTAGGCTGTTGTTCTTATCTCCACGCACAAAACTGGGTCACAGCTGTACCAGCGCCAGGTGGGAAGAATATACAGGATAATGGTTTCATATATCGCTTCTTGCATTAAATCAAGTACATTAAATCACATGCCACAACTAGCTTGAAGGAACACAGAAAATGTGTTGTCTACCTGTGTCCCATCAAGAAGTGTGGAATGGATTTAGGGAGGAAAACTAGAGATCTGTCACACCACTCTGAGTTTGTGTTATCGAAAAATATCTTCCCAACTATCTTGGAAAATAAGTAGAAACTTCTTTATTTATTTCTTTCACCCTTTTCCTTTGTTCTCCTTCTCTTTCTCTTTGTTCTTTTCTGTTTTACTTTTTTCTATCTGTTTTTTACATGATCTGCATATCTGCTGGGATTGGGTTATTTTAAAGCATATTATCCCTTAATTCTGGGGTTTTCTGTAAATTAATAGAATTTGCTTTTCTCTTCTTGGAAAAGGTTAAACATAAAATTACTTTTATATCTTACATCTGAAAAATGGGGAAGGCAGAATAAGAGAAATGACAGAAAGATAACAATGCTAGAAATAAAGAAAGAAGAATGTTGATTGGCAGAGCTATATATATGGCTCGGACACTGGCAGAAAGCCTTTCCTCAGTGGAATGCACAAGGCACCAGTTTTTATGTTGGAGCCTTCTAAATTTAAAACCAATAAGAATGTTAAGGAGCAACAGCAACACCCTGTTTAGTCTGAAGCAACAGCAACACATAGCTATTCTATTCTCCTCAATTTATTCTTTAAAGTGTGTGTGTGTGTGTGTGTGTGTGTGTGTGTGCGTTATTTCCTTACTTTGTATTAGAATTTGTATTAGTTAGTTTAGGTTATGCTATAGTAACAAAGACACACCAAATTCCAGTAACTAATATAAATAAAGATTATCATGGTCTAGTGTGCATCAACTAATGTGGTCTATGTCATTTAATTACCTGACTTAGGAAAAAGGAATAACCCTTCTTGGGGCTATAGGCTATATTGTGACAAAGGGAGCAAAGACCCTGGTTCTGAAAGCTCTCAATGTTTTAGCCCTTGAGATGTCTCTTGGATTTTTTTTTTTTTTTTTTTTTTTTTTTTTAGTGGTACTGGGGATCGAACTCAGGACCCTGTGCTTGCTAGGCAGGCGCTTATTCCACTGAACTATATCCCCAGTCCCTGATATGTCTCTTGGAAGTGAAACTTTTCCCTTCTGCTAACATCCTTTGGCAAAGACATGACCCCAAGCAAGCTGGTGCGATAGGACAAGGCTGTGTGGGTAGCCATGGGTACCATGCAGAAGGACACCTCAAGAAGGTACAGAGACATTTCAAGTAATAACACAATATTCCAAAGACTTAAAACACTAGCCTTCTATTTCTTTCTGTTGGAGTTGAGATTTAAGGAGACTTCTTGTCCTGTACAGATAGCTTTAATCTTTTGCCTGTGTTCAGTCCCACTTCTCACACATGCTCTTCGCTCTGTATAGTTTCTAGGCCAACAACCTCCCCAGAATTGGGCCAGAATTCTTCAGCATTCTCCACTGAAGATTCCCTTCCCTGTCCATGATATAATTGTTTAAACTATAACTTTTAATATTTTCTTAACCCATCATCACCATTCCATCTTATTTCTCTCCCAGAAGTTGTTGAAACCTTTCAGTTGCTTATGATTCTCCTTGTTTTTCTTGTAGTCATAAGTTTGTAACTTCTTAAATTCTTTTACTATGATATCGATGGATTGCCAGAGAACTAAGAGAACATTTTTACTCATGTCTCTATACTGAATGGAAGAAAAAATGCAGAAGACATATGAAAGAATTGCTGAAATTTGTTTAAACATTCACACACACACTCATATACATAGAAAATATTTTTTAAAGTATCAAAAATTAAGAGAAAATGAGGAATAACAGCAGAGGTTGGAAGCTCTGTATTGTTTTTTTCCAATGACAACTTTCCTCTTTAAACATTTGCTGATTCTTTGCTGCTATTAAAAAAGAAGATAAACCTGCCCCTCCTCTCTTCTTTCTTGCATTGCATTAGTTAGTTTTCCTGTCACTGGGACATAATATCCAACATTCATAATATAACCGAGGGAATGTTCAAGTTGGCTTATAGTTTCCTGAGATTCAGTCCATGGTAAACTGACTACAAAGCAGAAACATTTTGATGAAGGGCAAAGAGGAAAAGAAACACGTAGTTCATGGTGGTTGAGAAGCAGAGTAGGAGGATAGCACCAGAAAAGAAAGGGAGAGGGATCAGACATTGACCCCAAAGCCACACATCCAAGACACTCCAAGCCACACCCAGAAAAGCTCTCTACCAATCCCCAGATGAATCTTGAAACCAATCAAGGGGCTGGGGATATAGCTCAGTGGAATAAGCGCCTGCCTAGCAGGTGCAGGGTCCTGAGTTCGATCCCCAGTACCGCCAAAAACAAAAAAAAGAAAGAAAGAAACCAATCAAATCAGTACTCTAACCTAACCCCACATGTGTACCAACTCCTAAGTTTTACTTTATTATTATATTAGGTTACCAATATCGGTAGTATTTACCTGAAGTATTTTGCTATAGCAACAAAAATTGGGCTAAAATATAATGTAGAAAAGGTGGCCTTAGTACTAAACTTAATGAGGAATTCCAAAGAAAGAATGTAAGAGAAAAAGTTGCCTGACCAAAATAGAGTCATTCTGCCTCAAAACTAACAAAGACAATACCTAGGACAGTACTGCAAAGAAAAACAAAGTGAACAAAGAAAAGAAGTCGATCCTTCAAAGAAAGACTGGATGGAAACGTTTTGTCTTCTCCTATATAAAGATACTGGGAATGAAGATAGAGCCTTTGTTGTGACATTTTGGGAGAAAATGAACTTAATTTATGTTAGGAGAAAACTCAGACATTCTTTGAAAACTATAAAGGAGAATGTAAGAATGATCCGCTAATGTGTTGCTGGTATCTGTCTCTGGAAACATAAGGAAGCATGTCACCTCCACCGATCCCAAAGGATCATTGCAAAATAGAGATCTGTAGGAATTAGTGAGAGCTTTTGCCATTTCAAGTGACAGAGATGCATCTCCACTAGTTTACATTGGAAGGGATACATACAGGTTCACATAATTAAAAGAAGTCAAGGGCTAGATCTAGCTCTAAGTAAGGCTGTGTCCAGATACTCAAAAACATGTCTTGTGGAATTAATTTATCATCATCCCCATTTGCTTTCCTTTTTGTTGATTAAATTGCTTTAAGCAGCAACTCCAAAGTTATAGTCCACTTTTTAGCAAATTCAGTCCAGTGATAATATCCTTATATTAGTCAGTTCTCCTGTTGCTGGGACACAATGCCCAACATCTGTAGCTTAAAGGAGATGATTAACTCAGTTCATGGATTCAGGAGATACAGTCACGGTTGTCTGGCTCTAGGTCAGGAGCATCATTGCAGAAGGACTTGATGGAAGAAACCTGCTCACCTCTTGGTGTCTGAAAAGTAGAGCAGGGGAACAGTGACAGAAAGGAAGGACCCAGGGACTAGGTAAAGATCCAAGGTCATGACTTCATGACCCACCCAGATACATCCAAAAGTGTGCCTTATTAATCCTATAGGTGGCTCCCAAACCCATCAAGTTAACAAGCATAACCTCACCATACTTCTCCCAAGAGGACCAGAAAATCTTCAACTATCTGTCTTTATTAGAGCAAAGAACTCAGTCATGAAACAATCACTGAGGCTAGGTAGTTTTAAAAGTCCCACTGGTCATTCTTGAATCATATATCCAACGCTGATAGTGAAGATATGGTGTGAACCTCACCTAAATTGAGAGTCTTGGCATGATGTAGTGATCAGGATATGCAATTCCTTAAAGTGTCCTGGCATGTTTTCAGAAAGGCAGGAAGCTATGCGAGCTAGGCCAAACAAATAACAGTATACTCACCGTGACACACAATTGTCCACTTTACATTTGACGCTTCTGCTGCATCTGTATTTGCAGATACTTATACCTCAGAATGAGGAACCCAGACAGAAGCATTTCTAGGTACACTAAGTTTTACTTTGAGATATTTTATGCTTTTGTTGTCAACCTCCAAAAACTGGTTTTAAATTTTTATCTAGCATATTTTACAGTGTAACACCAGTAGCATAAAGAAATCTACTTCTTGGCTGTGGGTCAATTCGGTATTCTTGTATATGCTTTAGACTGGAGTTATATTTCTTGGCAAGAAAATAACTGAGCTAACTTACTTCATCATAAAGGAGAAGAAGACCCAGGTTGTAGCTTATATCTGAAATAAAAATCCAGTGTACAAATTTCAAACAACAGATTGTCCTCAGCATTTCTGAGCCATGGGCATTGACAAATGAAGCCTTCTCAGGGTAAACCCCATACCTTAGCTGTGTCCTGAACGCATCAGAGCTGCAGCTGGGAGTCACTGTGGCACTATGCCCAGTTAATCCCTAATGCTGTGCCAGGACTATTGACAAAGGGTCTCATTGTCATGGCACAGTAGGACTATGGGTACCAGTATGTTAGAAACAGGATGGAGACCACCAAGTCATTCATGGAAATGTTTTCTCCCACCCCCTCACCAAAACAGAAATTACTGTCTGGCACTTAACATTCATGGGCAGTCCAATAACACCAATCTCGACGTGCACATGCTTATGAGGGAGAAGAAATAGATACGCTGAGCAGGCTTCACTTCCCAACCACATAGGGGATGCAAATATCACTGAAAAAAATTGATTTAGTAAAATTATGGCCGGTCCTTGACTGCCCTTTTAATTGCATGCTGAGTTCAGTGATGACATGTTTGATTTTCCTCATGCATTAAAAGGAAGAAGTAGAAAGAAAAAAGGATGGGAACCTAGACTCTCTGAAATCTCTTTTTAAATTTTTAGCCTCAGCACTACCGTACTGGCTCTTTCTTTTTATTTCTTGCTAAATGATCTCACTTTCAGAGTTGGAGGTTATTCTCTTGAACCGTTTCAGACAGTTTTCTGTTATTACTTTAATTCTCGGTAAGCTGTTGGCAATTGCCACCAAATTGCTTCATGGATCAATTCTTCCTTCATAGCCCATTAAATTTGCTTTTTTGTCCTGAATAAGAAGTCACAAACACATTTGGTTACATTTGGTCAGTGGGCCATAAGCCCTTTATTCCTTGTTAGGACTTACCGCAATAGATAGATACATTAGGGTTTCTGAATACCATGTGTTTATGGGGCTTTTCTGTATTCAGCATCACATCTTTCTATTAGGGAAGGAGCTGTAGGATTTCACTGTTGTTATTTGATTCAATATGTAACCAGTAAGGGGTGTGAGCATATAAGGTGTAAGAGCATTTATTGATATCAAATAGTTGCCTTGTAGATTATAAAAATGACTCCATGTTAGTACTCTTTACCAGAGAAAGTAATTGTTTTTTTTTAAACCCAGTCACCTTTTCAATATGACACTGCAGCCCTCCTTGCCAAGAATTTGGTCTCTATACCTGCACCTAAAATGTGATCTGACCTGGCTCGATTTAATCAGTAGCACGAGACAGATGCGATGGTGTTTAAGTCCATGCCCTCCACTCAGAGCACTGCTTTCCCCAGCTGAGCAAATCCAGCCTGGCTGATGGAAGACGGGCATCCACTTAGCAGAGACCCACAGTCCCTGTCCGACCCTAAACCCAGCTGTCCTGGTTGCTGACTCCAGATACAGCTAAGCTTACCCCACGTTACTAAGCCCTAGAGCTAAGTAAGTGGTTATTGTTTGAAGCCATTGAATTTTGAGGTAGTTTACTATATAACAATTATTAATTGGTAAAGTTTTCACTTTATTAGTTCTCATGGTCTTTGACTTTCTTAGTCTATAAATATCATTTTCTAATTTGTATCCTCAGCTGAGAAATTATCACTGTATGCTTAGTTAAAAAATTAATGAAAATAAGTATGCATTGCTATAGCATTTCTGTCAGTGAGGACACAATTTCTCTGTTAAGAAACTATGAACATCTTCTTGTTTGCTTTCCAAATAATGCTCAAACTTACACATGCAACATTTAAGGGCTTTTAGCTATATATCTTTACATTGAAATATATTTTTCTGGACTGCCTGGGCAACTTCATTCCCCCAAATTTGATGAGTTCCCACCTCCTTGCCTGTGGTCATAATGTTTTCACTGCTTGTATTCTTGCATGGTAAAATCTACACAAATTGCCATCATCCTTTCAGACATTCTTTTCTGATGCTTTTCTGAAATGTTCTGATCAGAAAGAATAATTTCTTCCTCCCTGGAATACTGAAAACCTTGTCATGTAGCCCCAGTCACCAGAGTCGTACACTGCAGCTTGTCACTGCCTTGTCTCCTGCAATGTTCTGGTAGAGGGCATCACCTCTACCACCTTAACTCCAGCACCTCCAAGCAGGCACTATGGGCCGGACCCTTCCCTGAGCACATCACAATGTCCGCTCACGAGGTCCTCTTAGTTACCCTATCTGCAAAGTGGTATTATCTTCAGTTTACAGATGAGCAAAGTGAATTTGAAAACTCTACATCATTAGTCCAAGGCACCACAAGACAGGGAGAACAGACCTAGGACAGACCTGTGGTCCTTACCTCAGTCTCGTAGGGCTCTCTTGTAGCTCCCTGTGCAAGAGCACACAGAAGTTGACAAGTCTGTGCTTGGAGGCAGCATTGAATTTTGTGAGCTTTGACCCCCCATTTTGGCTTGAGAGGGAGTTCGGGTGAAAGACTCCAACTAAAGGGAAAAAAGCTGTTGAGAGTTAGTGGTGAGAGGTACCTGGTTAGTAACCCAGGGGCCAGATCAGGACTTCTTCCATTGTCTCATCAAGAATGTTTTGAAATATTTCATGAGTTATTGCCAGATAGTGGCTCACCACCATTAGCAGTTAGTAAGTCTCCTGCTGGTTTCTGTTAATTGTCTGAAAACTAATAACTTTCTCCCTTCTAGTCATAATGAATTTCTCTTAGTTTAGTCTAGCTGGGCTGAAAGATTGACTATGTGACATCCAAGAGCTTGGCACTAATGGACCAGCGATCAGTATGGTTCCTGCTGCTGGGCACAGGTTCTGCTGAGTGGGTCAGCAGTGGAGATTCTGAAGTGAGTGGACAAGTTTGGCCAAGAGCTGCCCACAAGGTACAGGCAAAACTGCTCTCCTGTGACAGTTCATCTGTTCTGAAAGCTGTGGATGATTCTCTCTCTCTCTCTCTCTCTCTCACACACACACAAACACACACACACACACACGCACGCACGCACGCACGCACACAGTGGAGAAATTTCCCTATATTTGTGAGTGATTTCCTTCTTATAATAGTAAAAATGAATGATATGAAATGCTTGTTTTGCTGTCATTGAAATTTATAGACCAAACAGTGTGTGGACTCTTGTTTTGAACAGTGGATGTGCTGGAGCCAATTTGATTGTCCCTGCTGCTCACCATCCTTCTGTTCAGCCACATAGTTGTGCATGACAGAGCTCACTGGGGTTCCATCTTAGGAGAACTAGATGGTTTGCCTCTGAAACCAGGTTCTTATGCATATGCTGTGTGTGTGTGTGTGTGGGTGTGTGTGTGTGTGTGTGTGTGTGTGTGTTAAAGGGGATTGAATCCCTTTGTATTTATTTTTTTATTTTTTATTTTTTTTATTTTAGAAACATAAAAGTACAAAGACATATTGACAAACAGACACCCATTATCATAGAAAATAGTACAATCACAACTAATCTATAGACAAGGTGATATGGTCTCAACAGTAGTTGTTGCTTTATCCATTGATATCTTCGAATTGTAGATGTATGGACCCATATACAGACATGCAAATTT
>PVLD010026931.1:0-21467 GCA_004027595.1 Dinomys branickii
TGCATGTCTGTATATGGGTCCATACATCTACAATTCGAAGATATCAATGGATAAAGCAACAACTACTGTTGAGACCATATCACCTTGTCTATAGATTAGTTGTGATTGTACTATTTTCTATGATAATGGGTGTCTGTTTGTCAATATGTTTTTGTACTTTTATGTTTCTAAAATAAAAAAATAAAAAATAAAAAAAAAAAGGAAACAGAGAATGTGGATCACACTATAAACCAAAGGTATTTAACATTCTAAACAACAGCAGTAGAACACACACACACACACACACACACACACAGCTGTACAGCAACATACATAGTCATTATGTCTTAGATCCCATTTCTCTTTAATTCCATTTTTTCCTTATCCCTCTTCTTTGTCTTATTCCTCTTCTTTCTCATTTAATGATTCAAGAAGAAAGAAAAATGTGGTAAATCTCATTCTTTCTCATCATGATTCTGGAAATTTCTCCCTTCATTTCTAGTATTTTCTGTCATATGCTTTAGTGCCTTAAGACATGCTTATCCATACATGTTATATCTTTTTAATACTAGTGTGGATGATACAAATACTAAAAATAATAAATGCTGACCATGTCCCACATGGTAGCTCTGAGCTGGGCACTTTAGATGAATTTTCTTTAAAGAGTTTTTTTGGGGGTACATGTGTGTAGCACGTGACGATTGCCTTCTCCATGGAGAGCTGGTACAGCCGCACAGTACTTCTTAATTTGTTCCTTCATCTCCTTCCTCTCCCCTGCTTTCCCCAGCTCCATCTACTCCCCTTCCCCTTTTGCATTAATACTTTGAATTAATACTTACTTGGGCATATTTATCATTTCCACTCAGGATAGTGTCATACTCCTTTTTTAAAAACAAATTAAAAGAATGTTTGTTTTAGAAAATACTTATTCTCATCTCAGGCATTCATCCCGGGGATGCCATGATAATTCAACTTATGCAAATCAATAAATGTAGTACACCATATTAACAAAACCAAGGACAAAAACCATATGATCATCTCAGCAGGTACAAACATGTCTTTGACCAAGTCTAACATCCAGGTCTGATTTATTTCTTTTTTTTTTTTTTTTGCCGAACTGGGGATCGAACTCAGGACCCTGCACTTGCTAGGCAAACGCTTATTCCACTGAGCTATATCCCCAGCCCTAAAATTTATCACTTTTTTTTTTTTTTTGCAGTACTGGGGATCGAACTCAGGACCCTGCGCTTGCTAGGCAGACGCTTATTCCACTGAGCTATATCCCCAGCCCCCTGATTTATTTCACTTACGATTAAAGTTGTGACCATTTACCTATAAAACCCTCGAGTTTATCTTTCTTTATAGCTGAGTAATACTCTATTATATAAAAGTACCACATTTTTAAAAATTCAATTCTTAGTGGATGGACATTTGGGTTGCTTCTACAATTTAGTAATTACAGGTTGTGCCACTATGAACATGGGTGTGCAAATATCGCTGTGATACGGTGTTTTCAGATCTTCTGGGAAAATACCCAGAAGGGGAATAGCTGGGTTGAATGGGACCTCTAGACCTAGTTTGCTGAGGAATCTCCAAACTGATTTCCATAGTGTAAGCAACATGTTGTCTCACTAGTGTAAGAGCCTGAAAGAGTGAATAAAAACTAGAAGGTATGATAGACATTGTGAAATGAAAGGAAAATGCTCAAAAGTGAGGGGTAACGGGTGTGGGAAAGGAGAAAGGAAAAACGGGGAAATTATGCATGTGTGTACATACAGGACAGCTAATGGTTATACTACTATCTTCTACTGCTTTGCTGAAAGGAATAGTAAATGATTACTTGTTTGATCATTATTGCATGTCTCTGTTTGTTTTCCTGAGAAACCACTTTGAAGAAATCAATATGTAATATAACAACCATTGTTAATTTCCTACTACTTTGTCTGTAACTCTGTATTGTTTGTATTGTTGTATTAGTGAGCATTTTGCACAATTTACACTAATATACGTTTCATGTAATAGACAAAGTACTTGAGATACACAAATTGGCAAAGTTCATTTAAAAACAAAGATAATCAGAACAGTCCGATATTTGTTAATTTTTAAATAGATTTGCAGTAACAAAACTCTCTTATCAAGAAAACTGCAGCTCAAAATAGCTTTACTGGTAGATTCAGCTACATTTCAAGAAAGAAACATTTATTCTACATAAACTGTATTACGAGTTAAACAAAAACTTACCATGCAACCCAGTAGTATCATTTCTAGGTATTAGCCCACTAGAAGTGACAAAATATGTCACACAAAATGTTTATGTTAATTGTAAATATTGATCACACATGAAACTGGAAAAAATTCCAAATCTCCATCAACTGGTACACAAAGAAAATGAAATAGAATTCAGCAACAAAAAGGAATGAAATGCTGACACAGGAACAAATAGATGAATTTCAAACAGCAGTGTGCTAAATGAAAGAGGAAGAACAGCAACAATGAAAAATAATGCAGTATGATTTAATTTATATGAAATTCCAGAAAAGTTGAACTGTGCTGTAACAACAGATCAGCAGCAGTTACAGGTTGAAGAAATGGAGTGAAGAAAAGATTGGCTGCAAAGGCAAATGAAGGAAATTTGAAGGGACATGGTCATATTTTGCTTTATAATTTTAGTGACTATACAACTGTAACCATTATTTGAAATTCATCAAATTGTATAATTTAAAATTTGTTAATTTTTAATGTAGTTTTTTCCTCAATAGAACTGATTCAAAGGAGATAAAGATAGTGAGGTTAAGCCATCTTCCCAGAATAATGAGAATAACCTGGTAATTTAATGCATTTAAATGTGTCACATATACATACTGTAGTAACAAAAAAAAGTCTAACATCCATTCATGAAAAAAACCTACAGAAAATTGGAATAGATGGTTACTATGGTTTATGTCTAGATGTCCCCCCAAAGGCTCATGCAGTCATAGGTAGGCTGCTAGAGTTTTTGATTGACATGGTCCAAAGGGATTATGGGTATGTATGCTGGGTGCAGGAGCGGGGGCGGGGTGACCTGCACACAGTATAAGAGAGGGAAAGGGGCTTGCCTGATGCTCCTTTTTGCTCTTGCTGCTTCTGCTATTTTCTGCTGCTATGAACTGTTACCCTCTGACATGTGCCAAGTACAGACTGAAACCTCCATGAATTATGAGCTAAATAAACCTTTCCTTCATTAATTCTGAGCATCAGGTATTTTGACCCAGCAATGAGAGAAAAGTAACCAAGACCATGGTCTTTCTCTCAATCTGATAAAACCCATCTAGGACAAACCGACAGCCAACAGCATACTAAATGGACAAAAGCTGATAGTTTAATATCTCGATTACTTTTCTCTTGTTGCTGAGATAAAATACGTGATGCCCAAAATGAAGGAAGGAAAGGTTTATTTAGCTCACAGTTTGTGGAGATTTCAGTCCATGCTTGGCTGGCTCCAAGGCAGAGTGGCACATAGCAGAAGGCAAGAGTTCATGTGGTGGAACCCAGCAAAAGCAACAAGAGCAAAATGGAGGAGGGGCAAGCAAGCATCCTCTTTCTCTCCTTTACATATGCTAGCTACTTGCCCCAGGGCAGTGTAGCTCTCATACCCATGAATCAAAAACTCTAAAAGTTTGCCCCATGGATGCATGTGGCTTTGGGGGGACACTTAGACACAAACCATAACACTTAGTCCCTGTTTCTTTATATTAATATTGTGATTCTTCGGGCTGGAGGTATAGCTCAGTGGTGTAAGTGCTTTCCCGCTAAGCACTAAGGCCCTGAGTTCGATCCCCGGTACCGGAAAAAAAAAAAAATTGTGATTCTTGTTGCCTTTTTCTTTGCAATTTGCTTTGTATGTCTGTGGCCTGTCTTTTACTGCTTAATCATCATATCACTTAGTATGGTATATAATAAGCATGCTGCAAAAATGTTACCGAAATGAATGTATCTTTTGGATTCTTTTATTCTTCTTTTTTTTTTTTGGACTCACTTTTTAAATTCTGTATCTCCACTGGAAGACAATATATTGGATTTTTTTGTGATCTAATGTGATATCGTTGTTAAGATAGTTGTTTTAAAAGTGTTACCCATTTATATTTATTGTGTTAATAATGTTTGACTTACCTCTGAAATTGAATGTTTTGTATTTTTAGTTGTTCCTTTAATTTTCTTTTGCTTTTATAGTAGGGATGTAAACTGTGATTTCTTTGGTTAAATACATATCAAAATTAGTTTGGAGATTGTATATCTTGTTTTTATTCCACTTTTTATTGACACCTGACTTTTCCAACAGTTTAGTATATTAACATTGCTGGCAGGACAATCGGGTTTTCCATTATAGCTGCTGCTTCCCAAAGCTTTCATTCATGCGCAGCCTAGAATAAATTATGTTCATGGTTATAGATTTCTTGTTTTGTTCATATTTTATTTGAAGCAATTTATTTTTTTGGAAATGAGGCATATTACATATCATTTAGTGTAGTCTTCAGTTATAAACCTGATACTAATCACATAACATGTTAAATGATATAGCATATATTGGTTATCTGTTATGCATACTGTACTAAATTTTGCACATTTGGAGTAGAAAGAAAAATACAATGTAGCATTTTGTCCCTATTTTTGTCTTGCTTAAAGTATAATTGGACAGGGGTACTACATATACATCCATAAAAGTTAAATAGCTCAGAAACTAAAATATGTCGGTCAGCAATGTATATACATACATGTCAAATGAGGAACATATGCAAAAATGCCATGAATACAGAGGTCAGACATGCTGTCTAGAGTTTAAAAGTTCAGGTAAACCTTGAGAGAGGAAGGACCCTGTTCTAAGGTGGGTGGACAGTGTGGACAATGGTATGCAGGTGAGCACAAATGTCATGTTCCTGAGATAGCAAAGAAAGGATCATGGTTCTGTCAGAGGTTTCATAGAACTGGAAATGTTTGTTATGGTAACAAACTCATTTCTCAAATATTTGTTAAGTACTCTGTAACTGTATTCGTCTGAGCTGTCCAGAGGAACTGAGCTAACAGTTCATTATATGTGTATGAGGAGAAAAGGAGAGGAAGAGGCATGCAGAGTGGAGGAGAGGAGCGGAAAGGAGAGGCGAAAGGGACCCGGGGGATGGACAGGGAGAGCAGCTTTGGGGTCATATTTGAGAACAATTGAGAAAGACATTAGAAGCCCCAGCGTGGACGCCAAATGGATGATGAAGCTAGAGGTGGGGGTTTGGGGGGCGAAGGGTGCTTCTCAGGGTCTAGGTTTATGTAAATGGCTTCTGTCAGCTTATCACTTTAGAAAACACAGAAGAAAATGTGTGATTATACATATATATATATATATATATATATATATATAGTGAAAAAATATGTATATAGCTGTAAAATTTTTCACTTCTTTATGGCATTATCCTGTAGCAGAAAATGGAGGCCCTCACTAGTATACTTCAGTTTGTTAGTTGCCCAGGTCATAGTTCTTGTTCCAGATTTGGTTTCTCCCGTCTCTTAGAAACACCTGGTCACTGTGAGGCACAGCTTCTCACTGTGATGCACACTGTACAAACCAATCCCCATGACAAGCCACTCTGCCTCTGTGCTTCCAGCTTGCTTATCCCATATAAGCCTCAGACCACCAGAGAATGGGGCCTGATATTTTGGGAGCGATCCCGATCAGTGCCCCTTGAGGTAAATAAACCTGCCTCCAAATCCGGGGTGTCGTTTTGGTGTTTCTGCTTGCTGTTGCAATCCTACTGAGTTTAGAAAAATAAGACTGCAAATTGACTTTCCTTTACTAGTTCAGTAAGATATGTACACATGTACAGACTTATTAATGAAACAAACTTTCATTTAGCTACCAATCCCATAAATGGCCAGACAATTAACAATGATAAAGTTTGTTTCAGTAACAAAGCCTTCCAAAGAGAGGAAGACTTGGATGCTTTTCAACAAAATAAATTCCTTTCTTCTCAGATGACATGTAAACTGATGTCATTTCTCATTCCATCAAGAAAAAAGAAAAAAAAAGATGAAACTTGCTATGGTTTGCAGTATTCCAATGATGGCATTCTTCCTCAAAGTAATCTAAAAAAAGACATTGTGAGCAAATTACATTTCCTCTGCCAGCAGCGCATGCCTAACCATAATGCAAGTCTTTCATATTTAGCCATTTAGATAATGGTTTCAACATGAACTTTCATAACATTTATTTACTGCTAAAAATCTTGGACCAACTGCTGTTGTAAGTCAGGAATTCAGTTCCTCAGCAGTTGGGTTTCTCTACTTGATAAAGGTAGCTCTGAAAGTGGTGTTCCCTGTCAGTACTTCAGGGGCAGCGTGAAGCGCCAAGGGAATGTCAGTTTTGAATGCTTACAGTTCTGCCTGCTTGCAAAACACACTAGCCTCACTCTGTGAAGAAGACCATGCTGTAGCTATAAATATTTCAGCTCCCCAGCTTCAGTGTTTTAGGGTGTATCAACCACATTTTCCTTCCCCTCCCATCTGGATGACTGATTCATACTCTTCTGTGAATTGTTGCAGCAGAAAACTGGCGGAGACTGCCAAATTCCGGAGACGAGGTCTTTTATGTGTTCATATGGGTAAAACGATAAAATGTGACTTGGGCTGATCTTCTTATGAGGATCTCACGAGGGTGGATGTGTTGATCATTGTCTGCAGAGCAGTACCTTGCAGCAGTAGATTTCCCGCACTGACATAGCAGAGGTGATTGATGGTGAGCCTGCCCAGGACAGGCAGAGCTCTGACTTGTCAAAGTTTTGCCACCCTCACTGGTCCTTACGTACTTAGGTGGGGGTTCCCTCAGGCTGAGCTGGTTAGACTAGCTGAACCACAGCCTTATAATGCAGTCTCTTTTGGTCATGGCCTGGGGCTGGCTCTTGCCCCGGCAGGAAGCTGAGCCCATGTGCTTGCCTTCATCATCTCAGACTGTGAGTGCCAGATACATCCAGAAGGAAGGCCCAGCCACGGACAAGACAGTGGCTGCCACTCTGGTCTGCTCTAGAAATCTGTCCCAACTCTTGGCTGGCCTCCTATAGTGAATTAGGGCTCAGGAACCTCAGACTTGGCATCTAGAAAATATAGAATAGACATGTCAGTGGAAGGGGTGATACATGATGGATAAAGGTAAAATAATTTATCTCTTTTTTTGGTACCAGGAATTGAACTCAAGACCTTGCACTTTCCAGGCAGGTGCTGTGCCACTGAACTATGTCCCTGGCTCATATCTCTTAAAATTAGGACAGTAATTTATTTCCTCTCATAATGTTATTGCCTGAAGAGGGAAATTTTTTTAATAAACTAGGAGAAGAAAACAATTAGACCATTTTACTACAAGAAAAGAGAGAAATACTTTGCGGGAAACTCTGTGGCTCTTACAACTAAAAGCAAATCTCTGATGTCCATACAAACAGAGATGTATGTAATTGCAGAAAACCAAAGAAGCCCCCCAAAAGCTTTTACGTGATTCTACAATTTAATTAATTTTATACATTTTAATTTAAACTTTACCTGCTTACATCTATGCATATTTGCTGACTAGGGACTGAAAAGACAAACTGAGCAAGTTCTGTTTGTAAAGGACACCGGAGAGTGGGTCACCGCCATGAACCTTTGTAACTGTGATAAAACCACAGCTTGGGCTCAGGAAGCAGCAGCCTCATTGGCACCTCAGCTCTAGTACTTGGCACAGGCGTGGCTTACGATAATCGTTCGTATCTGTTGGAATTTATACTGTGGCTGTAATGAACCTGAATTTGAAACAGCTAAGCACAGCAATTCTTTAATTTTAATTTATTCTGTGTATTCATGTATTCGTTGGGCAAATATTTACCAAAATAGCTACCATGTGAGACCAGAAGAATAAATAACAGACATCTATGTAATTTTTTCTTAAATTTTGATATTTTTCATGGGTGATCTAGACAGTAGATTATTTGCAAGTGAGGGGACACCATGCATAGGGGTTATTCGATATATAAAAGATGAGCACATTTGGGGCTCAAATTCAGAGCCTTGTGCATGCTAGGTACATACTCTGTTACTGACCTATGTTCCTGCCCTGAATCTGGTACTTGTTGAACAGACATTTGCTCCATTATTTAAAATTTATATAATTTGTCTCCCTACATGAGCAAAGATACGAAGATAGGGTTTTATTTAAAGTATCTCAGTTCTATAGAAAGACTTTAGAACCTTCTAGAATGTCTCCCTTCTTTCTGATTCCAACTTGGGCAACTTGCAAGGTGGCTTATCTTTCTCTAACTGAACAGCCTTCCTCAATGCATGTGAATCTTCGCCTTCCTCAGAGTAGCTTGTTCTGACTGTGCTTCCTTGCCTCAAATCCATGCATTTAAAACAAGTGTCACAAAACATTTGTGGCATGAAAGCATCAAGAATAATGCAGTAAAGCCACATGTTCCTCCTTCAATCTTGACAAATAAAATATTACCAATAAAGTGGATGTTCCTATGCATGCATGCTCAGTTGCACAATAAATGTGCATGCAGGCTTCTCGTGCATCATAATTCATCCATTATGATGGTGTTTTGCTGTATGAAATCCTACAATTTATTCACACAGACTTCTGCAGATGGACATTTAGTATCCTAGCAGCTCTGTAGCCAAAAAGTTGGAGACAGATATTAGCATTGTTGCTTGGTGCAAACAGGGAAACAGTGGCAGGGCAGTGGCATTGGGTGGACTCTCCACTGCCCTTTCAGAGCTGTGTTTGAACTCAAGTGCATGTGGATGCACTCCTCGCCAGATCTCTTGCTGAGAGAGTCCACCAGTGGGATTTTGCCTCACCATTTTCTTTCCTTTTTAACCACTGAGTAGAAGAAGAGCCTTGTAGGACTTGGGTATAGAATGCTTTGGTGTGAAACAGTTTGTGGATAAAGTGGGAGCTATTTGAAGGTGGCAAATAGCACCTTGAGGTTGGGAACATAAATGTAACCTCTGCTACTGGAATAAAGCCCCCAATCTAGATAGCCTCTTACCAAGCAATTCTGAGAGAGTTGTTTATTGTCACTTGTCATGACAAAGCAAGACAAGCATTCTCTTGTTTCAAATAATGTTACCCAAATCCAGTTTACTTGTGCACATATGCAAGAGTTTCTAAGGGTGTGTACCAAGGAATAGAATTGCTGACTTGTCGGAATTAAGTCTTGTCAAATTTTACTGGAGGTTACCATATATTCTTCAAATAATTGAGCCTGTTACATCAGACTTAGCGTTGCTCCACATTCTCTGTAACAATTACAATGATCTAAATTTATGTTTTGGCCAAGATAGTAAATGGTGTAAGGTAGTACCCCAGAGAAATATGTTGATTACAGTTGATTAAGTAGGTTATCTTATGTGTGTTGTTTGCTTTTTCTTTTATGTATTGCCTTTTCCTACATTTGTACCTTATTCTATTGAAAATTTTTCTTACTGAATTATAGATATCTTATATTTTTGTGGCACTTTTGTGTTGCCAAAATTTCTCCCATATTGTGGATGTTTTGCTCTCCTTTTAAAAAATATGGTAATAATCTTTGGGTCAATAGAAGTTTAACATTTAAATACAGTGGCATCCTTAAGTATTAAAGCTAGTTTCTAAGAGACTTTTCATCTTGGTTACTGTGAGTTTTGTTTTAGTTTTCCTCTATTTTTTGAAAAAAGCTATACTAATTTGTATTGTTTATTTTAATTCATTTTCCTCTATTCTATTAAAAAGACTATTCACTCTTCAAAGACTCTCAGAATAGTTACTGTTACAATTCTACATGCATGTTAAACTTAATAACTCTTCCTTTGTGAAAAAATCTCTTCTAAAACCGTTATTCTTGTACAGTATTTTAGTTATATCTTGTTACATATTTGTTTAATTCACCACTATCATTGTTTTATGGTTGATTAGATGTGTCTATATATTTAAATTTTTATTTGCTCACCATTTCAGACTTTCTATAGCTATCTATTTAGTAAAAATCTATTCATGGTAAACTTTAAAATGTTTGTCAAAAATAAACTTCCATGACGTTATTCTTCAGTGAAGGTTAGTGATGTATGAAATTGTAAATTATTTTCTCAAGGCCTTTGAGAAATGTGCTCTTGTTCTAATGTGGATCTCAATTCTAACGTGTCTTTTGAAGATGCTTTTTCTCTGGATACTTTTATCAGCATACCTTTGTCTTTAGTAATCTGCATATTGCTATGATATGCTTAGGTATAAATTAAAAATATGAGGAGTTACTTTCAGAATATGAGATATGTGGGTTTTATAAATGATACTTACTGAGCATTGTATTTTAAAATATTATCCATCTAGAACTCCAATTCGATATATGGTATATTTCATTTCATTTTCTTTTTCAATTAGAACTTTTTATATATTTATTTTATTTGTCCTATTTGCCGTATTTAATAAACTTTTAAGAAATCTGCCTTCTAGTACATTAATTCTCTCTTCTACATTCAGTCCAGTTTGCTCTTTCTATCACCTATTTGGTTATTAATTTTAATATTGATTTTAACTATATTTCAATGATTATATTTTTATTTCTATAAGTGCTTTTGGTTATTTTTTAGATTGTTTTTTATGTTGTTGGTTTTTTTTTTTTGGTACAGGAAAACAAACTCAGGACCTTGTGCTTGCCAGGCAGGTGCTTGTGCCGCTGAGCTATATCCCTGGCCCTGTATTGTTTTTTGAAAATATATAAAATACCAATATATACCATGCTAGAGAATCTACTCTTGTGATTTGTATTTCTATGTATTCTTTTTATTGTTGACCTGTTTTCCCAGGTAGAAGTTCAAATCGAGATCTTATTTTTGACTTCTAAAATCCTTGTGTGCCTTTGTTCCTTTACATTTGTGTCTGTCACACACCTTAGTGTACTACCAAATTAGTGCAGCATTCAGGAAGCACACAGGTCAGTGGTAGTGAACCTTTGGCACATGGACCACAGCCGGATGTTCATATCATCTGAAAGCTCTAAAAGGATTACCATGACTAATGTAGGCTGTGGCTTTCCAAACTCTAATGTTTACACTAATTTGAGCACCAAACTCATACCAAGACAGGCATACATTTAAAAATTCTTGGTGCAGTAGGGGTGGGAAGGTGTTTGATAGATTTAAGAAGCAACGATATAGGATGTTCAGTCAAATTTAACATTCAGATAAATGACAGATAGTTTTTTTCATGGTACTAAGTTTATCGTGAGTGGCTTGTTCTAAACTCCGTCTATTCATGACTAGGATTGGACAGGCTTTGTTCTAACCAAGTGTGAAACTGATATAGATTCATCTCTCTATTGGTTTGATTTGCAGGTACGTAGATATTGCTCCTTACCACATCATAGAATATCTTGTCTTTCAAAGGTCTGGCGGATTGTGGTCCTCTAAACTCTATGCCCTATTTTGTGAAGATTTGTGTCCTTTTACTCGTAGTTTTAGGTCATGGGGGTAGAAGATTTCCATCTGCAGTTACTGACCCGGGGTTTACCTTTTACTGGTTTCTTGTTGTTTGTTCTTTAGCTCCCAGGCCTTCCCTCTTCCTTTCACGGGACATATGCCTTAGAAGGTGTCTGTTGTGCTTTATTTTTTACAATGTTGGAAGCAGAAATACTTTTGTTCCCTTTTTAACCAAGTAAGCCACGCCCTTGCCCTTCCCACCGATCCAGAGCTGCCCCCCGAAAATCCTGCCAGCAGCGCTTCACTGCTAACGTGCCTGCCGCTCCTTGAGAGTGATCTAGTGGAAAGGTCTCGTTTCTTGACCACACGGCTTTTCTCACCAGCTTCCAGTGCTTCAGTTTCTCTCATTGTTACCTTTCCCTGGCCCGTCATCATCAGTCTTCTCTAACGGCTCTCTCGTTTTTATTCTGCTTCTTCAGTATCAACGTGATTGCTGGACATTCAATATACACCCAAGTTCATGTTCTGATCTCTAAACGCCACGGGCTAGTTTTTGGGTGTTTCTATGGGTATCTTCCTAAAAATCAAATCTTACGGCTATGTTCACCTTCAAAAGCCTTCAACAGCTTTTCATTGGTAAAATATACAATCAAGGGATTAAAACTTCTCCATGATGTAACTCTAAACAACTCTCCCAACGCCTTCCATCGTCAAACTCTCTACTTTGTACCCTCTGCTTCAGTCACAGCACTGTACCCTCCAAGGAGGACCATGGTGCCATTTGTTGCCTTTATCTCTTTGTTCATAAATGCTATCTATTACTTACATAGTCTGCCCCCTGTATCCGCAAATTCTGTATCTGTGAATTCAACCAACCCATGGCTGCAAATATTTTTTAAAACTTCCATCTTTTGTGAACATGATCATTTTTTTCTTACTATATTATATTTCTTATCAGTATTGCATCATTTATAGTGTGGCTTTCCAAACTGATGTTTATATTAATTTGAGCCCCAAAGTCACATCACATAGGTCTGTATTTAAAAAATTATTGGTGCAGGAGGAGTGGGAAGTTGTTTGATAGATTTATGAAGTAAAGATATAGGCTGCTCAGTTAAATTTGACTTTTGGATAAATAACAAGTAAGTTTTTCTTGGTACTGAAACATAACAATGATTTCCACAGTATTTGTACTGTACTAGGTGTTATAGGCATTAATTATTAGGTATTAGAGATACTAGGTATTAGAGATGGTTTAAAGAATATGGTAGGATTATATAATTTACATGGAAATACTATGGCATTTTATGGAAAGGACCTGAGCATAGGTAAATTTTAGTGTCCACAAGGGTCCTGCTGCTAACAGATATAAAATATAAGACTATATATTGGAATCATATTCTTTCTTTAAGGTTGGTCTCAACCTTAAGTGTTTGGTCCATTCTTGTCTGCAGTTGGATGTTCATTTAGAACTTTATGTGGCATTATCAAAAAGTCTATATATACCTACACAGACACACACACACACACACACACACACACACACACACAATTTATTACATTAAAAAACACACCGCCATTAAACTCCCTCAAAATACTACCCACAGCCTTGAAAAGACATCCCAACCTTCTTTCCACTCCCTGCAGCAGCTCTGGAAACCCTCTTCAAGTCTAGTTGTCCTGTTGTACTTACCTTGAGGTCCTAAATCAATATTTACCTCCCACGGTCATTTTGACTTTGGAGAAGGGCCAGAAGTTGCATGGTGCCAGATCTGGCGAATAAGGTGGGTGAAGACACAACTTACCATTTTTATTTGCTAGAACCTGCTGTGAATGTTTTGAATCAATCCAGGACACCAAAGCAGCCATGCGAGACTCACAAAGAAGACTTCCAGAACGGCTTCCAAAAGTGTTCAGAATGTGGGATTAGTCTGCTGGAAGTGAGGGGAGTATTCTGATGGGGATTAATAACAATGTGTCTTTTACTGTAATATATTTTAAAATTTTTATTTATTTATTTATTTTTATTTTATTTTTGTCTTTTTGAGACAGGGTCTCACTATGCATTTCAGGCTGGCCTTGAGCTCCCTTTGTAGCCCAGGCTGGTTTTGAACTCAACAATCCTCCTGCCTCAGCCTCCCAAGGGCTGAGATTACAGGTATACACTACTTGCTCATTTAAAAAATTTTATTTAAATAGTCTCCTTACTTTTATTATACCTCATATTCATGCTCCTCATATAATGCTTTCACTATGTTTTATACACCCTTTTTTTTTTTTTTTTTTTGCGGTACTGGGGATCGAACTCAGGACCCTGCGCTTGCTAGGCAAGCGCTTATTCCACTGAGCTATATCCCCAGCCCTCTTTCACTATGTTTTATACTTATAGCTGTTTCATGCATCTTTCTCTTATATGAAACTGCTAGGTATAAACTATCTTTTCCCTATTATTTTTTGGAGCTCAATACTGTAGATTTGATGGTCTTTGATAAATTTGTTGATTGTTTGCCTTTCATGATTGTGAGTTATATTAGAGAGGACCTACAGAATCATACCAGATTTTATTTTGAAAATGTCACTGTAGAAAAATTACTAAAGTTTCATAAATGATATGAATTTTCGCTTTTAATTTGGAAGAGTAGTTCTCTTATCCACTTATAATAGCAGGAGTCCTGTTTGTATATTGGATCTAGCAGAATGGTGGTTTTAAGGCTGTATATTCCTATAGTTCTATGACTGAGACCCCCAGGATACACTCAGTAGACTCCATGGTTTTTTGAAATGCGTGCACTCATTTCCACTAAATCTCTCTTTTATTTCTCTCCTTTAAAATTATCTCTCTGCATAAACTGAAATAGAGGTAGGCAGGTGATTTGTTCTAATGGATTAGAGTATTTTATTAGCTTGTAAGTATTTGGGATACCTAGGAATCTTGCGTTGCTTTTCCCCTGTAGGAATACAGTTGCCAGATTTAGAAAATAAAATGTAAAACATCGTTAATTTCTAATTTCAGATAAAATATAAATAAATGTTTAATGTGCATCCTCATATCGCACAGGATATAACTGCAGTAAAAGTCATTATTTATCTGAAATTCACACCAATTCGTTTTGGTTTGACGCCCTGTGTTGCACCCTTTCCAGTTCCTTGTTCTTTATCGTCATAATCATCTAATATAGTCACAACAGTTTCCTGCATTTGGAAGTGAGCAGTCCATAAAAGCGACTTTCCTTGGAAAACTATCAAAGGAAGATTCTCTGGCTTGAAAACTGTGTTGCGAGGAATGTGACATAGCAACAGGATAATTCATTCTAAGGCGGGGTGGTAAAACATTAGTTCTGCAGTGAGACGCTGGCTTCAGCTGTGGCAGTTTACTCATGGGGAGTGTGTTTCTGGTAATTTTTCCAACAAGGCTGACATGATGGCAGGCACATCTGGGTGACACACATTCTGGAACTTGCTAAAAATGCCTGGAAGAAAAGCTATGTGTGTGTATGTGTTGAGTTAAACAGCCCTTTGTTATGAAGGGGTAGGAAGGGGTCCTGGATGTTGTGCTGAAATGCAAACCAATTGATGGGCAGCATAATTACCACCTTAGTTAGCACCCAGGGACTCTTCGCAAACTAGCAGGCTGTTAAGTTTAAATGGAAACCAAAAGGATACTGCACCGCCCTTGCCCTTCGCTTCGCATTCCATTACTTCATGTGTGAAATATTTGGTGACTAAGAGGAAGGCTTACCAGATAATAGCTGGAAAGGAGCTGTGTGGTGATTAAGGTAAGACTGAAGTGACTGGTAAAAATCTCAATCTAACCATGTACAGATAAACCCTCCTATTTGAAGGATTACCTGTTATTCTTTTCTCAGGATGATTCAACTCACTTCTGTGTACTGAACAGTACAAGGTTTTCTTATCTGAGCCCTAGTCCTGGATGGTTCAGTTACTTAGAGATTCTGTGATGGGAGGTAAGATGGATGTATTCAGGAGCTCAATCCATCATGGTGTATTTATCTTTTAGATGCCTGCTCTGTGGTGTCATTGAAAGTACACTGAAAGTCCTCAAATCACAATGATTTAGGTTGCAATCCCACCCACCTCTACGCCTTGAACCACAACATAAAAGTTCCACGCTTGTTTTTTCATCTACAGAATGAAGCTGAAACTATCCATTTCTCAAGAGTGGAGTGTAGATTAAGTGGGCTTATTCTGTGGAAACTACTTAGGATATATTGTTTTGTAAAATTCAGCTTTGTGTGGTTTCGTGTATTCAGCGCTTAGCCTGAGGCCGAGGTTGTGGATGCTGTGTGTCTGCTGACAGTCAAACATTTCCTGCTTGCACTTCTGGTTCTTTCAAGAAACTTCCTCTTCAGGGTACACACCAGCTGAGCTGGTAGGTTTGCCCTATGCTTGAAATAGTGGGCTTTCCTCTCTCATGCCGCTCCAGTCAGCTGGCCCTAGATCTCTGCAGAAATGTGTTGAGAGAAGCCATGGGGCTGCCTAGGGTTTGGTGACAGAGCCTACCCCAGTTGACTAACAAGACTCCCATTGCTTGGGACTGGGCTGGGGCACGGCAGGACCTGTGCTGTGTGCTTGTACCTTTCTTCCTGGTCAGCTGGTAGAGTAGGCGGTTTGTCTTCAGGACATTATTTCCCTTATCCTTCTCTTTTTCATGCCATCTTGCCCAAATTCACAGGTTTGAACCTGCAGGTTATGTGACATTGAAGGATGACACTCATTCCTTTCTGTGAGGATCTGGGCCATTAATAACCGTTTCATTCTCAGGAGTGCTTAGAACGAAAGGCAGGTGCCCTGGCCAGATGTGGTTGCCATGTTGGGCCCACAGTGCGAGCACCGCTGCCACAGAGCAGCGCTATGGAAGATTACAGAGGGGGAAAGGCTTTTCTTAAAGTTCCTCTTCTACACTGTGGGGCCCTGACCTCCAAAAATAGATCAAGGAATCTGGATTTGTATGTGACGGGGTTTTAAAAAAGAGTATGCTGTATTCAGGTGGGCTAATGATTTCAAAGTTTCTGGAGAAGGCCAAACAATGCCAAATCCCTCCCTTGCTTTTGGGCATGGACTAAATTCTCCCTCATTCCTGCTGCCTGTCTTTAACTTAGATATGTATTTAAATAAAGCTTCCTGAATGAACTGAAAGTGGTAGCATGTTAAGAAAATATTTTAATAAAAGACACAGGCTTTCCAGGAGGAGATGAGCAATTTCTGAAGTAGGCAGAAGACCCTTGAGACATTATCCTAAAAGAACATTATCCTAAAAGAACATTTTTAGAAAGTAACATTTTTCTCATGATTGTCATAAAAATTTTGCAAAATGTGTAGAAAGTATAAAAAACAGAAAATATCTATTAATTCTGCATTCATAATTAACCACAATTACTTAAGATTTGGGGACATTTTCTTCTGGTCTTATTTTTTCTACACTGACACAGATTTGCTCTTGAAGTCCTAATTCAGACATCCTTTGGGTATGCAAGCCTACCAAGTAAGGTTATCTTTTTGACCCTTGAACTTTCGTGTGTAATACCCAATTATGCTAATTTGAACTTTCAACAATATAATTGCCAGAAAATGGTTCCCAGAGTTTTTCAGGGGCTTTTGTTCAGAAATAAAAACTGGGGCTCTGTCTCATACAGCTGACTGCATGGGCCAGTTCTCCTGGGGCTGCCTGTGAGACATGACCAGCTCACTGATCCCTCCCCTGTCCTTTCCTGGTGATTGTGCTGCAGCAGCTTGGGGATAGGACACTGCTCATCCTTTGACCTATCCTTCCAATTCTTGGAACTACTCTTCCCTAATTTCCTAAATGCTAGCTGAAGGATCAGGTTGAAGCATTTCCAGAACACACTGAAATTTAGGGGATACAGAGGAGAAATGCAACACAGAAATTAGCTAATGAGTGCTTCTGTTTCATGTGTTTGTTTTTTGGCAGGACCTGCGATTGAACTCAGGACCTTGCGCTTGCCAGACAGGCACTTATGCCACTGAGCTATATCCCCAGCCTGATGATTGTTTCTTAAAGGGGCCATTTTAATAGTTCAGCTGACCTGATCCTCACACAGAAAAAGAAATACCTGCCCACACACACAGTTCAAAAGTTGCCTCAGTGGTAGGGCAAATTTTGAAACAGTAGCTTAAAAGCAAGTCTTTGGGTCAAATCCCTATTTGTGTGTAGCACACATATTTATAGGGTTGAAAATCATACTTTATGTATAAGTCAATACCTTGTTGTTCATAACTTAATTTTCCATTCTGAACATTTCTCAATGTCATTAAAAGATTTTGAAAACATGGTTTTAATGATTTTATGAACTTACAGTCTACAGTTAATATAATTTACAATGCTTTCTCAATGGGCATTTAGGTTCTTTATAGTTTATTAATAAATGATTTAAAACGAACATTTTTACACATAGTCATTTGTTATAAGCAGCTGTCCATTTTCCTGATGACTTTCAATAACTCAGTTTTTATTAATCAACCTGTTGAAAACTTAATCATTTACAGTAGAAAGCATTTATTATTTTTTTATGAGTCTTTAGGCTGATAGTTTTTTGGCTTGGGCTAGTTCTGCAGGGGAGATGATATGAGATGGCCTAACCTGCACCTCTGGGACATTTAGGCCAACTGAGAAGATCAAACCTCTTGTGATCCTTAGGTTCCTTGTCTTCAAGCTGCCCAGGCCAGGCATACTCATGTTGACAGAAATGTCCCCAGCAGGAGAGGGCTGGTCCCACTGCACAAGGAATTTCTAAGCATCTGTTCATGTTACATTTTCTCAAGTCCAGTTGGCAAAAACAAGAATTAAGGCAAAAACCAGATTCAAAAGATGGAGAAGTAGCCATCACCTCTGGGCGAAGGGAAAGATAAAGTCACCTTGACAAGAAGCCTGTGCATAGGGAGGAATGATGGTGGCTGTCACTCTTTTTGCGTAGAGTCTGTTACACTGTCCTAGAATTTCTGGAAGTGGAATGAGTGCCTTAGAAAGTGTGAAATTTGTTTTTCACTTTTTAAAAAGTTTGTTTCTTATTGCTTGTTATTAAACTTAACCTACAGAGAATTTGTACTGGCTTGTATTTCCAATAGCAGTCTTATTTTCCTGTCTATAGAAAAACATAAACATCAGTACTAAATATTATGAATTTAAAATATGTAAATTGAATGTTATATTTTAATTTTCACTTATTCAATTACTTGAGGAGATTGATATAAGCTTATAACTATTCATATTATGAACTTGTGAATTTTCTTTTTATATCCACTTTCCTTGGGGTCTTTTCGTTTTCCTCATTGATCTGGGTATGTCTTTTATAAAGGAATAACAGTAAGCATTAATTTATCACAGTTTGTATAATTTGTGTGTGTGCTTTGTTTATAGGGGTCCTGGGGCTACAACAAGGGACCTTCACACTGAGCTACAGCCCTAGGCTTTTTTCATTTTTAAATTTTGAGACAGGCTCTTACTAAGTCACTAACTTCCACAGGCTGGCTCAAACTTGTGATTCTCCTGCCTCAGCTACCTAGAGGTTTGGAATTATAGGCATGTGCCATCACACCAGCTATTGGTATTTTTCCAGCCTTTTGTTTTAAAAGATATAAGAATTTCAAATTTTATGATCAACATATTTTCCTTTTTATTTTATTTTTTTAAATGAAAAATTCATCATCTCCAAGATAAGAAATATTTGTCTATATAAAATCCTTTTAAGTATCTAACTAATTAATCTCTATTTTGGCATGGTGTGAATTTTTTTTCCCCAAATAGCTGCATTGCAAACATATAGAATTAAACAAAATATAGTGAATCTCTATGCATATTGGTTTCCCAGATTAAAACATTATTAATACCCAGGTACATTGTATTTGGTTTGTATGTTCCTTAATTCTCTTTAAGGTTGTAGATTTCATCCTCCTTGGTTTCTTCTGCAGTGCTGTTTTTTGATGATGCTTTGTTGTTTGTCCTATAACTTTTTCAGATTCTGGGTTTTACTCAGTGAATCTGGCAGAGGTATTTTACATGTTTCTTTGCCCTTGTATTTCCTGTAATTTGAAATTTATATCTAGAGGCTTGATTAGCTTCAAATTCAATTTGGAGGCAAAACTATTGTCTAGGTGGTAATACACATTTCCTTCAGGGTCAAATATTAGCAGGCTGTCTTTCTTTGGGGGTTGTCTTACTGGTTTTGTATCATTATGACAGAATTCCACAGACTGAGCAACTTGTACTGTACATGAATTTATTGTTCATATTTCTAGCATCTGGGAAGTCTGATATAAGCTGCTAGCATCTGGCAAGAGCCATCCAAGTTCTCTATACCATGGTGGGAGACATCATTCCATAGAAAGGCAAGGAGAGTGTCTTGGTTACTTTTTCTCGTTGCTGAGACAAAATACTCAACACCCAAAATGAAGGAAGTAAAGGTTTATTTAGCTTACAGTTTGTGGAGGTTTCAGTCCTTACTTGGCTGGTTCTGAGGCAGAGTGGCACAAGGCAGAGGGCAAACTGTTCACGGCAGCAGAGCACAGCAAAAACCGCAAGCAAAAGGGCGGAATGGCTGCAAGCAGCCTCCTTTTCTCCCCTATATTGTAAACAGTCTACCCCCACCCAGGGGGCGTTAACCTCTCACACAATCTCCATGCCCTCCTCTTCCACAGGCTCAGAATGTATGCAAAGTAAGCACCCTGGCTTCCTGCTGAATCACTCAATTAAACCTCGAGATTCCCCAAGTTGACACAATGTATCAACCATAACAGAGAGTAAATATTGTGAATCCATTTTTTATAAATATTCATTCCACCCATGAAGGTGGAATCCTCAAGGCCTAATCTTATCTAACTGTCCCACATCTTGAAACTGCTGTTAAATTTGAATGTGAGTTTTGGAGGGCACAAACCATTACAGGAAATGATAATGGCCCAGAGTAATCATTGCCTACACTGAGAATCTGGGAGGTAGCATTCCAATTTTATCACTTCACCTTCATTTATTAGTGGAATAACTCTATAAAAAGAAATTTTCCCCCACCAACTGACTACCTGCGATACAATCTATAAAGCCTGAAATTTGTGCTTTGCTTCTGTTTAATGGTGTTAAAACTTGTCAGTTAGTTCATTAGCTTCCTCCAATGGTGGCTTCCTCCAATATTTTTTTCATTTTTATTATGAACTTACGTTTAAACATATCTGATATGTCTCAGTCTTTTAGGATATTATTCTTATTGCTGGTCAAATTTTTTCTAATCTTTGGCCAATAGATGCCTCTTTAAGTTGCTCCTGAGTCTTCTGGGCATGGACTGGAAGTCTGTGAAGCTTTCCTTGCTTTCTGGAATAAGGTGTTTAGTCTCACCATGGATGCCCCTTGCTGCACACTGAGGTCATTCATTTTTCAAGGAATCCGGGTTCAGGTTAGTACAAATCTACATTTGGGTTCTCCAAAATTGAGTTCTACACAGACTTATCATTAGTACATTAGGAATTGTTTCTTGACCTCTTTCATTATTTAGAGCTAGAAAATATTTTATATATGATATTTTATCTTTAAGAAAATATATATCTCTGAGAATATATACTATATATTATCTCAGATTAAATATATATCATTAATTAATTAATTAATTTATTTATTTATTTTAGAAACATAAAAGTACAAAAACATATTGACAAACAGATACCCATTATCATAGAAAATAGTACAATCACAACTAATCTATAGACAAGGTGATATGGTCTCAACAGTAGTTGTTGCTTTATCCATTGATATCTTCAAATTGTAGATGCATGGACCCATATACAGACATGCAAATTTAGTCAGACTGTTGATCCTCTCAACAACAGAAAAAAAAAAAAAAAAAAGAAAACACAAGAACCAAAAATCCAAAGACAAGAAAGAAAACAGGCATACATCAACAACAGCAACAACATCAACAACAACAACAGAAAAAAAACACCGCTTGTTGCTGCTTTACATATTGATATCTTCGAAGTGTGTGTTCAGGCTAACACATACAGATATACACTATTAATCTAAT